>MJUU01007019.1:1765-17635 GCA_002080025.1 Modiolus philippinarum
GCGACTTTCGTCGCGGGCGAGACAAAAAGCACGACATGTCAGATGTAACACAAATGGAGACCACGTGACAAAGATAAACAAGTAAAGGAAAATTAACCAGAACGCTTCAAAGCTTTCGCTCTTACATTGTGAATCCCCACAAGTGCTCCGAAAGAGTAGCATAATCTGCTCTACGCATGACACCCTTTGCATATAGCAAGATCAAATAAAGTGGTGAAAGATGTGCAGGTTGTTGGATTTAGAAATATCATTTTCTAACTCTTTAGACAAAATCAATTAAAATGTCTTGGCACATGTTACTTCCCTTACGCAGAAGCAGAACAAGTTTGAAAAACGTCTATTAATCTATAAGTATGTATACAGGCAATTGCAAGGGAAAATTGTGCCACAAACATCTCTGATAAAGACAAAACTAAACAACACAGTGTTGCATACAAGACAACACAAAAAAGCGATGACAAAAGTGAACCCCACAAGTATCATCAGGTTTTTCGGAAGAGTAACTTGACATGACATGCTCTACGCGTGCGACCCGTCAAACTACCAATCAAAAGTCAGGAATAAATTCAAGTCGGTGTTGGTCAGTTCGGTTATAAAATCTGGACCCACTCAGAAATTATGATGTCGACATATCCACATAATTATGTACGCAGCACAGCTCCTCTAATGGCAGAAACAATCCTCCATACAATTTTAAAATCGTTTTAACAATTTTTAAAGTCATACAAATGATTTTTAATTCGTGCTAACGATTATTTTTAAAAACGCGCATTTTTTTTTTAAATAGTTCAAAACAAAAACCGTACAATCGATTTTAAAATCGTACAAACGAATATATAAGTTGAAGAAACGATTTTGAAATCTTGCAAACGAATTCAAAATGGTAAAAACAATTTCTTAAATTGTTGTAACGATTTTAAAATCGTACCTACGATTTTTCAAAATCGTACATTTAAATCGAATTTAAAAAACCGTACAAACGATAGGGGGTTCAGGCGATTTTTAAAGAAAATACCTAGGATGAATTTTGTTGTGTGAATCTAGTCACTGGAGTGCCCGAAGTATAAAAAAGCCAAGAAAACTCACCTACAATGTTTAGTCTAGCAGGACGAGACTCTCAAAAACGGAAAATTTGCCTTATTTTGTAACTGACCGACCGCTGATTTCGACAACCTATAAACTTTTTGTCGTTCTTTGCCTTCAGATGGTCAAAACTCTATTTTTGAATTAAAATGGAACAGTGATGCGCTGATCCAAAAAATTATTGCTTTATATCACTGTGAAGAGTAAAATGTGTACAATATGAATTGATGGGGGTTGAAATTCTTATTTATTTCACTATTCTGTCATTTGTCGATGAAGTTGCCGTTCAAGCCATTTTCAGTTCTTATTGAACTGCCCATATATATCTTTTAAACGAAAATGGAACAGTGAAAGACAAACCACACATGAAAAATATTTATACCACCAAAAAGCTGAGATTTCGAACTATCAGAATATATGGGGGTTCAATAGAAGTTTTCTAAATCAAATTTTTTATAAGCATTTTATCATTTTTTTTCCTGTACAATCTATCTGATAGATAAAATCGTTATCGATTGGCGCATGCGCACTG
This sequence comes from Modiolus philippinarum, assembly GCA_002080025.1. Lineage (NCBI taxonomy): Eukaryota > Metazoa > Mollusca > Bivalvia > Mytilida > Modiolidae > Modiolus > Modiolus philippinarum. Next base: position 3,381 of record MJUU01007019.1, read on the forward strand.
GTCGATGAAGATGATAGTTGCGTATGATTTCGTAACTCGAATAATTCAAGCCATCTCCGTATCCGATTTTCTCCTTCTACGATGGCTTGAAGACACGATGTTCATTGGACGCATCAGCTCCTGACAGGAGAGGTCGACCAATGAAATGTCACCAAAGTTTTGAGACTGCGCAAAGCGATTTCTGGTCAATTTAAAAATAAATTGTGTAAACAAAAGTCGTATCTTGTGTAATTATGTAATTAATTAAAGACATCAGTAAACACAGCAGGACCATGTTTCATCCGGAGGATGGAAAGATAATTACGAACATAATATATAAAATATTTGTACTCCAGGTTATCAAATGTAATTTATGTGTATTAGGTATATACTCGGGGTATATAACTTTGTACGAAATATATAGCAAATCGACAAATTGAAAGCGAGTTTATGTTCCATCCTGCAAATAAATTTTTCATAAAAGTCGTCAAAATTTAATGAAAAATTGAAATTATTATTTTTGAAACGTGATGATTTTCAGTCTATTCTTTTTAAATAATTTATAAAAAAGGATGCACGTTACGCAGGAAAGAGAATACATGGTTTAAATTTTCTTAAGAAAATATTAAAATATTTGACAACGTTCAAACGTGACATAATCTTGTCAAGATTTATTGTGTATTCGGTTCCAGTTACGTGAAATACTCCATTGCAAGAAAGTATATTGTCAGTATATACGTCCTTCTTTATTCAATAGACTAAAACATTAAATTCTTTCATGCTTTAATTGTTTGTTTTCAAACTTTCCTCGGTTATTTTCTGTACTTAATAAATGCACATTTTGATGAAAACTAATTAAAGATGTTAGTTGTTAATTTATTATCTGTTTATTGAACTTCTAGTGTGTCACACCCGGGTGTCAAACCAATAAACAAATAAAATGTGAGCACAATTTTGCATAAAAATATGAATAAAAATCCTCTTAAAAAATTTGTTTTCGCCAATTGCTGATTGCAACCTTATATGGAACACCTGCTGTGTAACAAATGTTTTGTAATAGTCTTTTTCATACCAGTGTAAAAATGATATTTCTCCCACAATTCATAGCATAAGACATCCGATTGGCGCGTTTTGGTAGTACATGCATTCAGGCGTTAATGTAGCGATCGTAGTGAGTGGAATATAACGACTGGATTATTCGGGTTAATGATTTCGTGAAAATCTGTAAGAATTTACATGAACAAAAAGTAGCAGGTTACATGAATTACGAATTTCTCGATTCGCACATGGACAATAGCGACAGTGTATAGGCAAGAAAATTTATTTTCAAAATCTTCCAAGGCCCCCCCCCCCCTCAAAATCAAATGGTCGTCCCCTAAGCAGCCATCTTGATGAGGTGCGATCATCAACAACATTTTTGAACCAAGTTTGCTTCCGATTGGCTCAATAGCTTCAGAGTGAGAGGAGGTCTCTAAATTAGTATTTTCTCATAGGGTCCAATGTTAAAACTATGTACACTGCTGGCGACCATCTTGAATGAAATGCAAACCTGTAAAACCCTTTTTGAATGGGACCATATTAGGACTATAGTGGCCAAAACAATAGTTTCAGAGGAGAAAATCTCTAAATGTGTTGTACTTTAGGGGCCCAATGGTAAATCTATATTTCCCATTGGCGGCTATCTTTGATGAGGTGCGAATATGCACCAAAACTTATTTGGACCAGGACACCTAAAAACTATTGTGGTCAAGTTTGGTTGACAATGGGTCAGTAGTTCCAGAGGAAAAGATCTTGAGCCAAACAACGAACGAAGCAAAGTGATGGCAAAAACCCATTCTGGTGAGCTTAAGATGGACTTGAAAGTGAAACAATGTCCCAATGTTATAAAGTCATTGAACCATGAGCACAAGGTCAAGATCATCCCAATCATATTCTGGAATGTTCAGACCACTGCCTTCCTGATGTTGTATATAAGTGATGTATTCTAAAATTCATTTATGTTACGAGAAAGAACATGGACAGTAATATTCCAATTTCACAGTTGATTCGTTATGTGAAAGCTAACAAATCATACATTATATCATTAGACATAGCTATCTCCGTGACTGCCTTATTAATCAAGATTTCAAAAAATTCCATCTCCTACAATCATTAAAAAGTTCTTCAATAGATATCGGTCCATTGTGGAAAAATTTGAAGTTTCGGTTCAAACTCTGATTCAAGATTTTTTTTACTTGATACTGGGATGAATATTTCTTTTTACTGTCTACAAACCTTTGAATCAATAGCAAAATTGCTGTCGAGACTAGGAGGTTTGGCAAGCCTTAAATATTTAATGAAAGGATATGGAGTAATGAACATGAGACAATAACACATATGTTATCTCCAACAGCAATAATTTTAATGAGTTGTATGGCCATTTCAGAAATTAATTCCTCATCAGCAGCACTAGAACCCAAACATAGGAAATCCATAATTTCAAAAAATGTTTAAAATGAAATCCGAATAATCAGCAATATCAAATATAGCTAAGGACAATACTACGATGGAGGGAGTTAATCCTTGGGTTTCAGAATTTACATAAATTTAGTTAATAGCAATTGAACAAAGTGTACACATGAGATATTATCTCATGTTCAAGTACACTGGTTTAAAACTGGTTTAACCCGCCATTTCTTTTGAAATGCCTATACCAAGTCAAGATCATTGAGGTCGACAATTTTTCCGGTGGTTTCCACCTGATTTGTCTTTTTGTCTCATGGACTTTGGCTCATGACAACTCTGTACGGTAATTTTGTTATTACTTACAAGTGTGGACCCAAATTGATGTCTCGCCTGTCCCTACTTGATCTCAAAAATGATGTGAAAACTTAAACTGACTTAATTGGAAAACTGAACATGTTCACTACACTGTAAAATTAGTATAAATATCATAATACCGAAGTTACTGTTAATTTATTTTCTGCATATGCGCATTTCGACAACTTATGTCTCATCAGTGCAGATAAAACCAAAACATTTGGAAGTCCATTAACCAAAACGTGTAAAATCTGATGGAGAACAAATAACCAAAAGGGTTTAAATAGAAAAGCCAAAATTCAGCTAAGGACAGAGCTATGCATGAGGGAGATACTCCTTAGTTTTAAACAAAATTTGGTACAATTTTGATATTGCAAATTTAAATAAAATCGGTTTTCGGGTCAGCACCGAAGTACTGACTACTGGGTTGGTGAATACCCTCGGGGTTTGCAGTCCACCAGCAGAGGCATCGGCCCAGTGGTAATAAATATCATAATACCGAAGTTACTGTTAATTTATTTTCTGCATATGCGCATTTCGACAACTTATGTATAACTAACAAAAGCAAAATAACAGACTGTAATGTATCACCCAAAACCGAAATGCCCAATATCATTCACCTATCACTCATACATATATATATACTGAAAGACTAAACATATTCATTAGACCGTGGAAATAAGGTCAAGGCTAAAGCCAAATAGAAGTTCCATCTAAGACAAACCCACATACCAAGTATCATTGACACACCACTAATATAGTTACTGAGAAAATGACCTAATCACAAAAACTTAACATGCTCACGAGACTGTGAAACTGAGATCAAAGAAAAAGCCATGACAGACTTTCATGTACAACTTAAGACCAACCTACATACCATATGTCATTGATCTTCCACTTATAGTTACTGAGAAATTAATCTAAGCACAAAAAACTTATCATGTTCACAGGACAGTGAAAGTGTAGTCACAGACAAAAGCCAAACAGCACTCTGCCATGTACCACCCAAGACCAACATAAATACCAAATGTCAAGGACCGACCATTATAGTTACTGAGAAAATGACCTAATCACAAAAACTTTACATGAAAGTTTTACCCATCGCTGCTGACGTCATACGTTGTATGGATATGTCTCGCTTTCCACGCCTTTCGTCACGGGCAAGACAAAAAACAGCAATTTACCCCTATGTTCTTTTTTTTTAGCAACAACACTTATGTTTTTTGGTATTCTGACTAATCGAATACAATTTTAAAATTGCATGATTCTTCAGGCCAAGTTTTGTTACAATTGGCTCAGCAGTTTTAGAGGAGATGACTTTTGAAATTGTTGACAGACTACAGACGCAAAGTGATGGCAAAAGCTGTCATGGAGTGTAAGGCTAGCTAGGTGAGCAAAAAACTTGGGTTTGGTTGTTGGATTGAGATTGCTTGGTCTATGCCTAGACTCCCAAGGCCATGTTGACTTCACTGAGTATCTTACAAATGAAATGCCAAAATCTGTATAATAATGCACTGTCGTTGGGTTCCTGCCATAGACTGTATAAATAGTCAGTTTCAATGTTATTTATATAGATATACAATTTTTTGTATAGTATGACAGTTTATATAAACACTGCCAATCTGCCATCGACAAAAAACCTCATCATTTTACATTAATATAAATTGATAACATGATTTTTTTTTGCTAACATTTAGACTTTTTGTGTCGGTTTGGCCTTGTGAGTTTCGTCCCCTTTTTGAAAACTGAAAATGCTCATATGCAATGGGACTCATCAGTAGGCAGTGCATATGAATTGTTTTCATGAATTTGAAAGATTAAGTGGTCTGAAAAGTAGTTGGGAATGTGAACATGGTGAATGGAATTATAAATGGTAACTGGGAATTATAAATACATAAAAGTAAAACGATATGAGGTAATATTTGATAAATTGTTAACAACAGATGTACTTGGGTATATCAGTTTGCTTAATACTGTAATCAAAGTTATTTTTGCAAATAATTTATTTCACGTTTTGTGCCTGATGGTCCTCTTCGCAGTGATCAATTTTTTGCAATTACCTATTTCGCTGATGCATTTGCATAACGATTTATTTTTGTTATATCTTCTTGCCCTTGAAGATTGCAAAAATACATTGCTTGCAAAAATTAGTTGGTTTACCTAGAGAAATATATCCACGCGAGATTCTCCCAGAATGTGATGTTTTGCTGGCGTTTGGTACCGTAATTTTGCATTCAAAACAGCAATCAGAAAAATTATTGTGTGAAATTATCTCCCTTCATACTACTAATGAATCAGCAGTTGAAACTATCCCTGAAGATGAAAATTGGCAATTTGGTATTGTAAACCATAGACAAACTTTAAACTGAGTCACTCGTGCATGAAATTTAGGTCAAGATGACATAACTTTTATCATTGACCTTGTGACCATCTAAGGTCCATTAGCTTAATAAAATATTATACCTAGTTCTAGTATCTTAGATCTGTATGCAAACTTAATCCAGAGTCACTCATGCCTGAAAGTAAGATCAAAGTGAACTTAATTTCATCAGGAATTTTGTGACTATCAGATACACATTCACTGTCAAATGATTATTCCACTACCTGCTCTGGTATATCAGATCTGGACCTAGACAACAACTGTAACCTGTATCACTCATACATGAAATAAAGTTCAGTGACCCAAATTTTGTCAAGAACCTCATGACTATGTAGAATCACAGATATCAGTGGAGGATCCAAGGGGAAAGAGGCACGCCCCTTAGGATGGAAAATATTTAAAATTCCTAGGGGTTTAAAAAAAATGGGTTTTAGGCCCCTCTTAAGAAAACTGATGGGTGTTCCATGGAACACTTGTGTCACCTGCACTATAAAAGAGCCATTTTTGGCCCAGTGAACCTCTAGAATTTGTTAAATTAAAATTTTAAGGTCAAGGAGCATGTTTAGATTAGGAGAAAAACAAATCCTACAAATTTGTTTAGAATATGAATTCTATTTTTGAAGGACTTGTTCAGGTTAACAAAGCAAATTAACAAATGCGCTTTTTGGCTCAGTAAACCTCTAAAATCTGCAAAATTAAAATTTTAAGTATCAGGTGCGCAAATATATCAGGTGAACAAAATATAACGAAAGTTTGGTGCACAAATATATCAGGAGAACAACATATAATGAAAGTTTGGTTGGAATAGGACTTACAGCTTTGAACGAGTTCAATATTAACACACTGAATTAATAAATGAGCTATTTTGGCTCTGTGAACCTCTAAAATCTATAAAATCATACTTTTACGTATCTGATGCAACAACAAAATCAGATGAACAACATATCCTGCAAGTTTGGTTGGAAACTGACTTGCAGTTATGATGGAGTTGTGGATTAACAAACCAAATTATCAAATGAGCTGTTTGGGCTCTGTTAACCTCTAAAATCTGTTAAACCAAATTTCTAAGTATCAGGTGCACAACTACACCAGGTTAACGACCTTTGCTGAAAGTTTGGTTGGAATCGATCAAGCAGTTTTGAAGGAGTTGGGGATACAAAAACCAAATTAACAAATGAGCTATTTTGGCTCCATGAACCTCTAAAATCTGTAAAAACAAAATTCTAAGTATAAGATACACAACTACACCCCTTGAATGGCATATCCAGAAAGTTTGGTTGGAATATGACCAGTAGTTTTGAAGAAGTGGCAGATACAAAATCCAAATCAACAAATGAGTTATTTTGGCTCCGTGAACTTCTAAATTCTGTAAAAACAAAATTCTAAGTATAAGATACACAACTACACCCCTTGAATGGCATATCCTGAAAGTTTGGTTGGAATCTGACCAGCAGTTTTGAAGGAGTTGCGGATATAAAAACAAAATTCACAAATGAGCTATTTTGGCTCCGTGAACCTCTAAATTCTGTAAAAACAAAATTCTAAGTATCAGATGCACAACTGCACTAGGTGAATGACATATCCTGAAAGTTTTGTTGGAATCGGACCAGCAGGTTTGAAGGAGTTGCGGATACAAAAAGCGACAGACGACACAGGACGACGACGTAAGACGAAGGAAAGTGATTCTCACGTCTTCTCTGCTTACAGCAGGCGACACAATAATTAAGGAAGTGATCATCAAAGACTCAATGATAAAATATGATTTTATTCCTCTATTTTTTTTTATGGGAGTTCAGACTATGAGTGCCTTAGTTCTTAATGTTGTCTTTGTATTTACATGCTTTGTAGCTGTTTCGCGTCCTTGTAAATGTCTTTTGTTTTTCTCTGTTGCCGTTTTTTTGCAATGTCTTTGGACTTCGATTTTCGTGGTCATCGCCTCCCTTGTGCCTCTGGTATTCTACTGCCATTTTTCCTCTAGTATCTCAGATCTTGAAAAACTTTAAAGTGAGTAATTCATGTATGAAATATAGGTCAAGATAACCCAATTTTTATGCCAACTTCAAGAACTTTAAAGTTCTAAGCATCTGTAGACAAAGCTCATTCATCTATGATTTGTACTTCAAATTTACTTTAAAAACAGACAGATAGGCAGGGGATAAAATTGTAATCTTTTCTATAAGCGCTCCAGTCAAGCAGACGTAGAAAATTTGTTTTCCACTTACGAAAATTCATATCTTAGTTAGCCAAGGGTTGCGATCTGCTCCTCTTAAAGAGGAGTGTATTGAAACTCTTGGCTATCGAGGATGTGAATACCTAGAAGAGAAAATGAACAATATTTTTTCGACATCAGCTTGACTTAATGAGACCTTGCTTGAGAGCTCACATTAGGAAAACATATGTGGGGAAAATCCAGAAGAGCTAATATACATGTACTAATTTCACCCAATGGTTTCTCACTTAGGGAGACATGTGATTTACTGCAAGGCTACATTGGATACACAATAATGTAAGGATAACAAAATACAGAAGTTACTGTTAATTTAGATTCTGCATATGCGCATTTCGACAACTTATGTCTCTTCAGTGCAGATAAAATGAAAACATTTGGAAATCCGTAAAAAATGTGTAAAATCTGATAGAGAACAAATTACCAATAAAGTCTAAATAGCAATGCCAAAATCAGCTAAGGACAGAGCTAAACGAGAGGGAGATACCCCTTAGGTTTAAAAAAAATTTCCCAAAATTTAGATATTGTAAGTTTGTGAATAAAATCGGTTTTCGGGCCAGAACCTGGGTTGGTGAATACCCTCTGGGACTCCTCCGGGACTAACAGTCCACCAGCAGTGGCATCGTCCCATTGGTAATAAACAACAAAATACCGAAGTTACTGTTAATTTAGATTCTGCATATGCGCATTTTGACAACTTATGTCTCTTCAGTGCAGATAAAATCAAAATATTTGGAAATCCGTACACCAAAAAAAGGTTAATTAAAAACCAAATTAATGTTATACTTAGTTGTAAGTCTTCCAAGGAAGACATGTGTCTCCTGTGTAATAACAAATAAAAATATTCAAAAATCTGTCAAGCAGGAAGTGGGCATGCAAGAGATCCCAAACCCTCTTACACATTATAGGCACCCATATACTGATACTCCATGCCAAATTGCAGAAGGCAGTGATATGTGGTTTCATAGATTAATGTGACAGAAATTTTCAAGACCTGAAAAATATTCTTATTTCAGTCAAACAGGGAGTGGGCATGTCAGAGATTCAAAACTCGATTACACGGTATAGATCCCCATACTGATACTCCATGCTAAATTACAGAATGCTGGGATCTGTAGTTCCTGAGGAAAACGTGACAGAAATTTTCGAGTCGCAAAAATATTCTAAGTTCCGTCAAATAGGAAGTGGGCTTGCGAGAGATCCAAAACCCAAAACTCTCTTACACGGTGTAGATCCCATACTGATACTCCATGCCAAATTTCAGAAGGCTCCCATACATGGCTCCCGAGAAAAATGTGACAGAAATTTTTGTGACGCCGACGCAAGACGACGGATAGTGATCCCTATATGTCACCACTGCGTGAACACAGGAGACACAATAATTATCAGTGGAAACAATGTACCAAAATTAAATGAAAAAACAATGAAAGTTTACAAAATTGATGATATTAAAGGTACATAAAGAGAAAATTAACATGTTGGTTCCCCATTTCATTTCACATAAAATTCACACAGTCTGGTTACACTTACAGAAAGAGTGGTACCCTGACAAATCACTGTGATATACATGTCCCACTATGAGAGTGAATCTATATATCTTTTTTCCTATTTGAGATCATTTCCTACTCTCTTTTGTATTAAGAGTGGTGTATTATACCACTTAAAATGCAGAAAAAATAATTGAGATATCTCTTAAAGGTATAAAAGTTATTCAGTATCACTCTCAGAGTTGGACATGTCTATCACAGTGATTTGTCACGGTACCACTCTTTCCGTACTGTTCTTCAATTTCTACATCACATAAAAATCTGATGTACAGTACAGCCAGATACTTAATTACCATGATAAATCACCACTAGCTGCTTAGTGAAATGTGTATGTTTTATTTGCAGTTTGATCTATCAACATGTTTCCTTTTGTATTTAAAGTGATGCAATCAACTCTAAACACGCAAAAGAAAAAATGTTGATAGATCAATCATGAAAAAAGATAGACATTTAAAATTTTAGAGTGATATGTCTATCACAGTGATTTATCATGGTAAGTCTCTGGCTGTACTGTAATTATTCAAAATTTGATTTTTCCACAACATTTTAAGGTTATTTGGAGACATATATTATATATCCCTCCAAAGTGTATTTAAAAAAAATGAGTTTTGGGTCCCTCATAAGGAAACATTAATGATTCCCCTCCACCCTGTGCCATAAGCAGAAAGTCTAGATCCGCCACTACATGTCGACCCTTAACAATAACCCATTAAAACCATTTTTTTTCCATGTCTAGAGATTTTGTCTCATTTGCAATTACTCCATATCCCTTCGTTGTTAATTCTGAAAAAGCCAGGTGTTAAGCCACACTCATTATTAGTCTGACACTAATTAGTCCGACACAGATTGGTCTGACACTTACATGTACATGTAGTAGTTTGACCTTTGTTATTCCAACAAAATTCAGTAACACAAAACTATCTCTACCACGTGCACTTGTGCAACAAAATAATACATATTACATCAATACATGAGGAGAGCAGCATGCCCATTCACGTACTGCAGTACGTAATTCACGTACATTATAAAATTTGCACGTACATTTCAAAAATTAAAACGTGCAAGCACGTACATTTGAAAAAAAATTGATTATTTAACATTGTGGTTTTCAGATCCAAATGTTTTGTTCACATCAAAAGTGAAAGGAAAATAGTCGTCGCAATATGTCATACAACTTGATAGGTTCCTTGCGAAAATGTTTTAAGTAGCGAACTTAAAATACTGGTATACATATGTACCCTCAGAAAACACCATGTACCCCCAAATCTAAATTCAAAGGGTACATGAACCCCCAACTGCAAAAAGCAGTGGGCATGCTGGGAGAGGAGTGCAGTTTTAGCAATTTAAATGCTTATTCTGAAAAAATGTCTGACATGTGATTTAAGATGCATGTATATGTTGCATATACATGTATGTTTTGTAGTAAAGTCATTGATAGCAACTCAACTACATGTAGCTATAGTTCTGTGTTGGTGGCCAAGTTTTTTGTCAAGTCTGAATGAAATTGGCAGTTTTTGTGGAGCACCTCCCCAACATCATTCCTGTAAATAATGGCTGAATTTTCTTGAGCATTTTTAGAGATGATGATAAAAATATGATGTTAAACTATGTTCTGCAATGGTGATCATATGTTTTTGGATTATGAGCCATTTTTGCACGGGACATTCCACACAATATTTCTGTATAAAGATTGGTTAAATTTGGTCCAATAATTTTAGAGGAGATAATAAAAATGTGGAAATGAACGACACAGGCCAAGTGATATCTTTAGGTTATGGTCAGTATGAGCTAAAACTTAGGCAAACAACGATTACAAAGGTTGCCTAGTTATTGCATGTTGTCGCTGCAACCAAATTTTGCCTGGATGCTGATATACTATAGAAATTGCATCCATATGCNACTTGTTAAACTGACAGTACTTTTGTAAAAAGATGACTTACGTTGTTTATTCATATTTGTACATGTATATGTTTCCTTTCACATTTGATGACATTGTTGTTTTGTTTACATGTACGTGTAATTACGTACATTTTGTGTGAATGCTGAGCTACCATCACAAATGCATGCACATGCACATGCAAGATGATCTAACCATGTACAGTACCCGAGATCTGATACCTGATATGAACTTGAATGTAAGTCAGTCGAGTGGAACATGTAGGTCAAAGTGACCTATTTTTGCCAGGATGCTGACCTACCATCAGTGATGCATGCATGCCCAAATTAAGATGATTGTACCATGTACAGTGACCGAGATCTGAACTCTGACATAAACTTGAATATAAGTGACTAAAGCGGAAAATGTAGGTCAAAGTGACCTTATTTTGCCTGAATGCTGATCGACCTACCACCTGAGAAGCATGCATGTGCAAAGTTAGATGATCCTACCATGTACAGTGACCCAAGATCTGAACTCAGACGTAAACTTGAATTAAGTCAGTCATGCAGAAAATGTAGGCCAAAGTGACCCAATTTTGCCTGGATGCTAACCTACCATCAGAGATGCATGCATGTGCAAGGTTAAATGATCCTACCATGTACAGTGACAGAGATTTGAACTCTGGACGTAAGGCACGGACCATTTGATTTTCAGGGGGCCTGGTATTTTTACCCGAGCCAGGAAATTTTTTTCGCCCGCTACGCGGGCCGGATTATTTTTCCCCCATGTACACTATGCTAGGAAATTTTGTTGAGCCAGGCTTTTTCTTTCTAATGGACAGGATCTGGGCCAGATTATTTTTTTCAACCAAGATGCTGGTCAGAAAATTTTTTTTGGCAAAAATTGGGGCCAGAAAATTTTTTTCTGAAAAATACCAGCCCCCCCCTTGAAAATCAAATGGTCCGTGCCTAAGCTTGAATGCAAGTCACTCAAGCAGAAAGTGTAGGTCAAAGTGACCTAGTTTTGTCTGGATGCTGACCTACCATCAGAGATGCATGCAAATGCAAGGTTAGATGGTCCTACCATGTACAGTGACCAAGATCTGAACTCGAAGCTTAAACTTGAATGTAAGTCAGTCAAGTGGGAAATGTAGGTCAAAGATGCTGACCTACCATCAGAGATGCATGCAAATGCAAGGTTAGATGGTCCCACCATGTACAGTTACCAAGATCTGAACTCGGACATAAACTTGAAAGCAAGTCGGTCAAGCGGAAAATGTAGGTCAAAATGACCTAATTTTGCACGGATGCTAACCTATCATCAGCGATGCATGCATGTGCAAAGTTAGATGATCCTACCATGTACAGTGACCGAGATCTGAACTCGGGGACGTAAACTTGAATGCAATTCACTCAAGCAGAAAATGTAGGCCAAAGTGACCTAATTTTGCCTGAATGCTGACCTACCATTAGAGATGCATGCATGTGCAAGGTTAGATGGTCCTACCATGTACAGTGACCAAGATCTGAACTCGAGACTTAAACTTGAATGTAAGTCAGTCAAGTGGAAAATGTAGGTCAAAGTGACCCAATTTTGCCTGAATGTTGACCTACCATGAGAGATGCATGCATGTGCAAGGCAGGATGATTGTACCATGTACAATGACCGAGATCTGGACTTGGATGTTAACTTGAATTAAGTCAGTCATGCAGAAAATGTAGGCCAAAAGTGACCTAATTTTGCCTGGATGCTGACCTACCATCACTGATCAGAGATGCATGCACATGCACAGTTAGATGATCATACTATGTATAGTTACTGAGATATGAACTTGGATGTAAATTTAAATTCAAGCCACTCAAGCGGAATATACAGGCCAGAGAGACAAACTGAGGCTGTGAGTCAACCCATGATGCACCTGCATGCAAAGTTTGATGACCCTACTCTGCATAGTTACCGAGATATATACCAAAATGTGGATACGGACACGGACGAAGATGTGGACGCGGACGCCTAAGGTACTCAAATAGTCCCCCTAAATTTCATTGAGGCGAACTAAAAAATAACTATGACTACACAGAGTACCAAGTGATGGCTATCATACTTTTCAAATTTTACATTTTATTTTTGTAATTTAGAAATAATTTTCTGACCACCTGCATATAGTGCCCACATCTTACTATTCCATAATGCCAAGTTATCTAGATTACAGTGCTTTTATGGTTGTTTATATAATGTGATCTGTTGTTATTAACTTTTGTTATATATATCTTTGTCGAAAATGGACGACACAGATTGTAAGAACACTTTGCAAGTTATCTTAATGTTTAGATGATCTCCCAATTGCATGACCAAAAGAAAAAATACACAGACTTGGTACCCATAAACCAGTTTAACACTACCACTGGATTTTGCTAGTGCCGGTACCAAGTCCGGCTATCCCGAGTTCCTATCGTTATTCATGTTTGTCACTTGTTTTCATTATTGTTTTTCTGATGCAGTTTGCTTGTAAATTGTGGCATGTGATTGTAGTTCCTGGCCATTGTAGGTGTTTGCTGTTATCTTGTTTTTGTAATCTGGAGTTGTTCCATATCTAGCAATTAATTCTGCTCAAACCCCTGCTTTAGAGCCATCTTGAATTTACTATGAGGTCCATCTATGAGGAAAGCTCATTGTTTTAGACTGCATATAAGTGACTTCAAGATGAAGACAACAATATAAGAGTTGTTCTATCTAAAAGGCATTACTTAGTAAGTTAGTTGAGCTTTTCTTATGTGCAGGTGTAAAACTGGTCCTATTGTTAAGGCAATACACAATGATCAGAATGACGCAGTTAAATATACTGAACAATAAAAGAAACGTACCATTCTTTTTGTTCAGTATACTTATCCGTGTCATTCTAATCATTGTGTATTGGCTTATCAATAGGATCAGTTTTGCATGGGGAATTACATCCAAGTTTACAATGATCGCTATGAAAGTTGTGTTACTGTCATAAGGATACACCCATTCCTACCCTCAGTAAGCTACATATTAAGGAATCGATCAGCTAGCTGAGTTGATTTACTGGCTATTTACAATGTAACTCTACCTAGCTACATCCCAGATAAGCTGTCAGTGTGACAAAAACTGTCATAATCTTAAATCTTTTTGTCAGCTCAGTTCACTGTTTGTTGTTAACATTATCAGCAAAAAGCATGGCCCTTTTTATTGATCACATTTCATTCATTACTTGTTAAACTGACAGTACTTTTGTAAAAAGATGACTTACGTTGTTTATTCATATTTGTACATGTATATGTTTCCTTTCACATTTGATGACATTGTTGTTTTGTTTACATGTACGTGTAATTACCACAGAAGCCGATAAAAGGTTAAATGTAGGGATATATTTATTGAATGGATTCTATGCAATCATAAAGCACACCAATTTTCAAGAAAAAA
>MJUU01007019.1:17846-58259 GCA_002080025.1 Modiolus philippinarum
ATGAAAATAAATAATTTTTCGGCTCTCCCTGAAAATCAAATGGTCATCCCTAAAAAATATGACCAAGGCACAAGTGCCTGCACAAAATTTTACAATTTGGCCAAATGGGGGTTGGGGGGGATGGGGTGGGGTGGGAGAGAGGCCAAATACTTGGATTCAGTGTGAAATAACTGAGCCTTAGACTGATGAGTATGCCCCTGCAAATGGCAACATATAAAGCATATATATAATTCAACATTACAGTTCTCCCTCGTTATACTGTTCCCCCCCTCTTGTACATGTTGTATTGCCAAAATTTTCCCTGGTCCCAAAGGTGGCGAAATAAAGAGGGTGCATAGTATTTGTCATCTAATTTGGAAAAAAATAGCGACCAAAAAAAATTGCCATTACCACATGTGTACCATGCTCTTCTGGTTAATTTTTTTTAGTCAACTAAAATTTAGTTAAAAAAATGTCATATAGGAAAAATTATAAATGCACTTCAATTTCATAAATATTTTGTTTTTTATGTGGTATATATGAAAAAGAAAGGAAATGGGGTAAATGTCAAGGAGACATCATAGCATATCCAGGTTAAAACGACCCAAAACAAAGCATCTAGGGGTCACAATACGGGCTTCAACAGTGAGAAACCCCATACCATATAGCAAGCCCTAAATGGCCCCAAAAAGGTTAAAAGTGAACAAATCAATGGAAACAAACCACATCCAATAACCCAAATACAGTCGAACCTCGGGTAAGTGGAAGTCGAAGGGACCACCGAAAACTGTTGGAGATATCGGAGGTTCGAGACATCCGAGGTATGGATAAGGACATTTTTTCCTTGCTAGATAAACAACAGACAAGAACACAACGAGGTCTATTTTTGTTAAATGCGATTCCCGTCGATCAACACAGCGCAACTGTTGCATTTTTGTTGGAAAAAAATTGATAATAAAAAACATACTAGCATAAATGCACTATAAAATTTGAAAAACAAAAAATTGATAATAAAAAAACATACTAGCATGAATGCACTATAAAATTTAAAAAACAAAACAGAGTCCAAACACGTATTACGTAACGAGTAAGTTCCCACTTAAATTTCACTATGAAACTATGGAAACGAAAGTAGCCTTGAGTATTTCTGAAGAAGTTATGGACTGTTTGACAATCAAAGAAAAGCGTGGTTGAGTTCCGCTTGGACACGCTTATCTGACAAATGACATTTACACGCTAGACATATGATAAATTAATGATTGACTATGATGTGTGGACAATTTATTGGGAATCTCGAATGCATAATTAACTTTGACATATCGAGGTAAAGTTGCGTAGGAAACTTCCGACGGGACCATATATTATACTCGAGTTATCCGAAATTTCGAATCAACCGAGTTCGAGTCATCAGAGGTAAAAATGCATAATCAAAATGGAAATTTGCCAGGACCGACAATGCACTTTGACACATCCGAGTTTTTGAGACAACCGAGTTCGACACATCGAATTGATCATTATTCTGTCCAGAAAAAAAACCATACACCCCCCCTTTTTTTTCAAGTGAAATGCGTCAAGTTAAGGAAATACACAATTCACAAAAATGCGGAAACTATGGATCAAACAAATTTCTTCTAATCGAGTCTCTAGGCCCTATGTAGATTCAAAATGCATAGACTATCCTGGACTTCACATCGTCATGACGATCATGGCGAAATTGGCCACTTCATATCGTCATAACACATGAGCATGAGTAAGAATTTAATAAATGACACACAGTATATATACCTTAAACATTTCTCTGTGTCTTCTTACAATGTAGGTCAAGGGGATCTAGAAACGATGTGGTCGTTCATTACTTTACTGTGTGGGGATCTAGAAATCAATCTTCCCGCGAAATCTATTGGGGTGATTGCAACTTTTTGGAAGTCTACAATATCAATATTTTTTTTTATTTATACACGTGTACGTCCCATAAAAACATTTAAAAAATGCATGATAATTTTGAGAATACTACCTGTAATTAACAAAAAATTGATTCGACTGTGTTGCATTTCGTTTCCACGTGTAAGGTAAATTAAGGAAAATATGTACCATTCTTTTCTATGTTAAAATTTGAGGTCCACGACAGGGATTTTCTGCAACGCAAAAGTACTTTTTTATTATTATGTATATTTAACAATCATTTGAATACATATCCTAGATGCAATTTCAATAATCTGAATATGGTCCATGAACAAATTCAAAATTTGTTATGAAATTTATTTGTATATTTGTCAAAACTGCATTTCTTAATCAAGGATGTATATTTTAGATGACTATTATTGTCTTTGTGTTAATTGTTTTATTACCCTGTGTCTGGATGAAAAAGGTAACTATTACGTAATGTACACACCTGTTGTCTCACCTTTGTCACCTGGTGCGTGTACAGGAGGAACAATACAGGTGTACAATGGACAGGTTCGGAGTGGTATTCAAATATTTGCAACAGAAAACTCAGCTCCGCAAAGTAAATAATTTATTTTACTTTACGTTTTCTCAATTTTTTTTAATTGTAACTCATTTTTAAATTATATATCAATTGCAACGGTTTCTTAGTATAGGAGTTTCCGCAAAACCAATTAGTGACGTCACAATATCTAATTTACATATGCAAATTAGCATTTTTGGTTGGCAAAGCGGAAGATTTATCACTATATAGCAATGGAATAGAATTTTCAATCTTTCATAACTTTTTTATTATATGCACGATTTTGGATCTGTAAAATGCATGTTAAACATTGAGATATTCATATTTTTTCTACCGATTTACTTTTTAATAAAAATAGACAAATATTTTTTCATGTGAATTTCAAAAATGTGAAAGTTACGAAAAATTATATGGTTTACAAAATACGCCAATTTCATATATATTAAAAATAAAAAGCTGAAAATTTTTACATCCTGTAAAAGTGTAAACATTCCATAATTGGGAACAAAACAAATTATCCATTTATCTTAAATAACAAATTCTCACCAGTTAATTGAAAATGACATTTTTATGACCCTAATCAGTGACAACGATTTCTTGCCAACCAAAGGTAATTTATCAAGCTTGTGACGTCACGGCGGAAATTCCTATAAAATTGTAACAGAAATTATGAAAATTGTAAAGATAATTTTATTACATTCCTTCGGCGACTAGATTTTCGAGTAAGAGTTATCGTTCCTAATTATGACTGAAATTGTTGCATATGGAAGGATATAACATCTTTTATGGTCTTTTACGAGTCCAATAAAAGAATTCAGTATCGTAAGAATATAAAAACAAGTGTTCGACAGGAGGAGCACAATTAATGCCAATTAGTATGCCAACTTGCTGTTGATAAAAAGCACCTAAAAATGTGAGAAATATGTTATCAATTAGAAAATCCAGCGTTCTTGAATAAAATATAAATGAAATAGAATCTGTTTTGAATCTCTAACATCAAGTCTTCGTTTGGGTGTCAACGCAAATGTAAAGCGTTGATAAAAAAATAAAATTAGAGACAAAGCAGAAAATTGAAATATTTGTTGATATTTAAGCCCCACGTTTTTGTCGACAAAAGTTAAAGAAAAAAAAACAGTACAGTCTATTCTGACGTCTTGCTGTACCTTTGAAGTGCAAAAGGCATATGTTAAAACATTATCAATGCACGTGGTAATAAATAAGAAATAATGACAATTCAGCACTACAATCAAAATCAATATAACAGTCAGTTACCATTTTTTCAGTATCCACCTATGTGTGCATGTGGAACACAAATTTTCAACCAAAAGTCTGGTGATAGCGAATGTAATCTGCCGTGTCCAACAATTCTTTCAGAATTATGTGGTGGAAACAACAGACTTGCAGTTTATGACATTAGTAAGTTTACCATACGTGCATTTATTTTGTAAGAATATAAAAATTGTAAAAAAGTAATTAATATAGATATTCTTGAATATCGATATTTCAATAATTATCAGGAAAGCATTTTCCTCTACTAGATTTCCTAGATAAATACTGTATAGAGACTTGAATTTGATTAATAATTATCTTATTGCTTTGAAGATGTTGTTAACGGCTTTAAGAAGGCAACCCATAGTTCCATGGGATAAATTTAATTTCAATCCCTTTCTTTGAAGAGACAGATTAAAAGTTATATAATAAATAACAATTTTCATTCAAATGTGATCAGGTAGTTCATTTCTTTGTCAGTGATTTATGATTTTTTTTTCTAATCATATATTGAATAAAATCATCGAAGAATAAATTCGAGATTGAAATTGTAAATTGAATATATTAATTTTTTTAAAGAATTTTATCTACTTATACAGATAAAATTCATTTGGAAAAAGGATCACTTATCTAAGAAAATAGTTTTCCTGGGGGGTAAAAAAAATATCAAGGAGACAGTTTGCTGTTTCAACGATTTATTTGATAAATAAATTGAACTCAGATTAATTTTTACTTGTCTTGAAATATCACCTTATTTCCATATCTATTTGTTCCATGAAAATACTTTTCTTGATCATATCATGTTCCGTTGGTTCGGTTTTTGATTTTTTTTATTTAGCTAGGCTATAGAATAACCTAGCTATATAGATAGTTCTTGGGGGGATGTGAGGAGTACGCTTGCGCAGTGTGGAGAACGCATGCGCAGAAGATTATTGACCAATAGGACTTTTAGATTCTCGAAAATCAAAATGGCGTCCAGTTTCGTCCTGATAAAACGGGGCGGGGTTTAATTTTTCTGTTTCCTTGTGGAAGTTGAAAAGTATTATAAACATTTACTATAGGTGGTACTGGGAACAGGTTTGTAGAGGATGATGGGATTGGTATTGCAATATCGCTAAGCCAGATTTATAAATATACATATGATAAAAAGAATAAGAACAGTTATGTATAAATTTAAAACCAGAATTAATAAATAAAGATGAGGTATTGTGCAATAATCAATAATATATAAATACTATAAAAGACTTCAATTGTGTTAAACAAAGCGTGATTGTAGTTTGTTGTGATACTTAGGCAATGGAGAACGAAAGGTGGAAAGAGATAGAATTGCGTTTTTTTGCGGAAGAATAAAGAGCTACCTGTGTTTATTTGTGTGTGTTGTAAAAGGTTTATTATTGTATCAATCACATTGAATTAAGCAAGTACTAACTAGGTGCATATTTATTTGGTGTCAACATGTTGTGGTCATGGCATGCTGCGCTAGAAAAACTCCTCAGTTTCATTGGTTGTAAGGATTGTCTGTGAAACCTGAAGCCATAGTTGAAGTATTAAATGCTCAGAATTGCTAGAAAGCATTTACACAAATGCACTGCTTCAATACATGTATACATTTTAGTTAATAAAGTTTGTCTCTGTTGAGGGATAAAATATAAAAAAAAGGCAACACCCTAGGAGAATGCAAAAAAAAAAAACAAAAAAAAATCAAACACGCAATTTTCTATCCAAGGCTATTCCATAGCCTAGCGTATCGTTTTTATTTCATAAAAACCATTATTCGATTTATATCATCCACTTATGTTTTTAAAGTCCCCTCGTGTTTTCTAATTATTGTCTGTGATAAGTGTTTTAATCATGCACACCGCATCCGATTCACTATCGGCCAAGTGCGAATCGATGAGATCATTATTATAGTCTAAACAATAAATGCGGTCCCGATCAAGACATTACTGTTATAAAATCAATAATGTTTATTACAGTAATATTGTTTTTTTCAACAATCTCATATATCGGTTGTCTATAATTATTATCTCGTCGATTCGCACTTGGCCGATAATGCGATTAGAACAAAATGTGAATCGCGGTTCAGGTTACATTGAAGAACATATCCCGTTTTAATATGTTCAATAAATCATTGTATTGGATTTTAATCTTAAATGTATATTACACAACGTATATAAGCAGAGACATTCAAACAAACGTGAATTCAAAGATCAAGTTGTTCAATTGTTTAGAATTGTATTTGAAAGATTTCTGAAACTAGATGTATTTAGTTATTACCTGGCCACATTACATGGTTAAGATATTTTAAGACCTTGTAAATGCCAGTGGTGGATCCAGACTTTCTGCTAGGGGAGGAGGGTGCTGATTAAAAATTATTCCATAATGGGGGAATTTTAAATATTTTCCAACCTAAGGGGCCCGGGCCCAAACGCCCCCCCTTAAATCCGCAACTGACTGTGTTGCTTAATCTAAGTAAAATAGTTTTAATAAATTTGTATGCGTTTAAAATCTTAAGAAGGATATAATTTCCCGAATTCTCTTTCTTCAGAGATATTATAAGCTATTTTAATCTTTGAAAATAATGATTCTTTTGTCTAAGGGTCAGCAAATGACATTAACCAATCAGCTATGTAATAGATATTTCAAAGCATGTATGCTCCATTGACCGTGTGACGGGTGCTGTATAGAGCAGGACATACTTACAATTCCGGAGCACCTGGTGTCATTCTTTTTTTTAGCTCATTTTGTTTTTGAGCTTTTGCCATTACTATGCGTTCGTTGTCTGTCGTCCATCCGTCCGTCTGTCTGCTGTCAACAATTTCAAAAATCTTCTCGTCTGAAACCACTGGGCCAAATGTAATCAAACTTGGCCTGAATCATCACCAGAGTGTGGCTTCTCAAAATTATGTTCGATTAGGCGGCAGGTCAATTTAACATTGCCGCCGTTGCTAAAAATAGAGCATAGGGGTAAATTGCTGTTTTTGGACAATAACTCGAAAAGCGTCACAGATATAAAAAATCTGACAGGATTAAAATGATCACACACATTTTTTCTCAAAAAGTGTAACAGATAGAGGTCAAATGTAAATTGCAAAAATGTTCAGCATATCAAGATCTACCCATCCTGAAATTTTGAAGAAATTCCTAAAACCCTAGTAGGAGTAATTTCCCTTTTTGCACAGAATTTTCAAAATTTTCATATTTTTCGTCTCTTATTACCAAAACTATAGAAGATAAAGGTTAAGTGTTAATTCATAAAATGTTTGCCATGCTGTGGCAAATTTAAGACTGGTGTTGAAGTTGTTCGTCGACCACCATTTCCAAAGTGGACACCAAAAAAAAAAGGCGGGAAAAATCAACATTGTCCGATTTGTTAGAAATTTGGTTTCCAGAAAGATTTTGATATTGCGACTTCAAAAGCAGTGTTCAAAATTTTTGTAGACCACCATTTTCAAAAAAGGTGGGAAACTTCAACATTGTCCGAGTTAAATGACATTTGGTTTCCAAATAGATATTGATGTTGCGACTTCAAAACCAGTGTGGAAAATTGTTCATTGACATATTTGGGCAGCAATATTTTGGCAGCCACTTTCGAAATGGCTGCCAAAATAGGCGGGAAAATTCAACGTCAAATTTCAATGAAATTTGGTCTCCAAATAGGTATTGCTGTCGCAACTTCAAAACTGATGTTGAGAATTGCTCGCTGACGGCCATTTTCAAAATGACTGCTAAAACAGGCGGGAAAATTCAACGTCCGATTTAAAAGAAAATTGGTTTCCAAACAGGAATTGATGTCGCAACTTCAAAACCGATATTGAAAATTATTCCTTGACCACCATTTACAAAATGATGTCTTGACTTCAATACTGGTGTCAAAGTGGTCCTTAGCAAGAACGTTTTTTATACCCCGCTACACGTAGTGGCGAGGCATTGTGTGATACCCACAGTCGTGTGTCCGTCCGTCCGTCTGTCTGTTTGTCCGCCCCGAAGGTTTCCGACTTATACTTATGAACGAAGCAACACAAGGTCTTCAAACTTCGTGTGAAAGTTGCTGACGAAAAATCTCAGGTCAAGGTCGATTTTGGGTTTAGAGGTCAAGGGGTTCTGGAGTTACGCCCCTTGAAACTTTGAAATTTTGCTAATTTTAGGGTTTCCGACTGATAACTTGTGAACGAAATAACACAAGGTCTTCAAGCTTGATATGCAAGTTCTTTATCACAAAACTCAGCTTAAGTTCGATTTTGGATTCAGAGGTCCAATGTTTTCTGGAGTTAAACCCCTTGAAACTTTGAAATTTTGCAAATTTTAGGGTTTCTTACTCATAACTTGTGAAGTGAAATAACATACTGTCTACAAACTTGGTATGTAAATTGTTTACCACAAAACACAGGCCAAGTATAATTTTTGGTTGAGCGGTACACATAGTTCTGGAGTTATACCCCTTTTAACTTAGAAATTTTGTTAAACTTGGCAGGGTATCATGTATTGCACCATTACTTTATATGTCAAGAAAGCCTAACAAAGAAATATAGTAGCACATGATCAGACTTTAAATACAGTTCAAGATATTGATGGTGTTCGAGCTACCAAAGTTTGAAAGACTGAAGATCAACTGTATAACTTACAATGTAAGCTTGATTGTGGCAACTGAAAACCAGGTGAGCGATACAGGTTCCTGGAAGCCTCTGGTTTGAGAGTTCAAACGGTTAGGCCATGAAAAAAATTATTGGTTCTCAGGCCCTCCCTCATCTAGTTGGAGGCTTCAAAAAAGCCCCTCATTGATCCTATTTTTGTGTCATTTCAATAAAATTAAAATAAAAAGTCACCTCCCTCATTACATCTTTGGTAGTTTATACAATGTAAAAAGCTGTCTCATCTATTTTTGGCAAATAAAAAGATTAAAAAAAATCACCCCCTCCCTCATCTGCTTCACTGAAAAAAGGCCTGAGAACCAATTTATTAATTTTGTATGGCCTTAGTGCTTTAGTTTTTTTTGTGTTGTATATTTGGTTATTGTGCGTTTTTTGGGCGTGTGGTGTCTTTGGTATTCCGTTTTCTTGTGTTCTTGCTTTTGCCTTGTCTCTGACTTTAACTTATGTAATCTCGTACTTTGTTCCTTCGATATTCTGTTGCCGTTGTCTTATATATCTATGGCTGTTCATTTGGATAAAATAGATTTCATAAATCAAACGCACCAAAAAATCTTAAGGAATTGACCCTGACACTCAAAATAAAATAAGGACAAATGTGAAGAAATAGTAAAAAGTCTGTTGCTATACCTTTCTGTTTAACTTTAATTGAAAACAACGAAACGCAATATTGAGTGGTTAATGCCAGAAGGTCGTAAGTGCGTATTTCATCAATTTTCACTTTTTTTTATATTCTTATAAAATAATTCAAAAGCTATATTTTAGTCTAAAGTCTAAAAACGAACACTCTAGCTGTAGTAATGATGAAGATATTCAATTAAGTTCATAACTCTTAAATACCAAAATCTGCAATAAATAATTCAATAAAGTCGTAAATGCACTTATGACTTTAGGGTAAGAAATACATCTATATTGTCCACTTACTAAAGAGCACTGAAGACTTTTGTCTCTAGCATTTATGTTCTATGTGTTTGTATCATAAGTGATTTGTAGCGCATAAAAAATTAAACACACCGATAAAACCAATAAAATAACACAGAAAAAACCAATGAGATTCATCGGTGACGCTACATGAAAATTAGCAAACCTCAAAAGTCCAGAAAAAAATCTTATTTTAAAAAATAGATATAGATCAGAGACCTGGAAGAAAAATATAAAGAAAGCTAAATGCTTAGCAGGGAGTATGAAAAATACAGCCCATTGACAACGTAAATGTTCTAAACGAATTGCGGGGATGAAAGTGGAGAAATAGATAACGATTATTTTAACTTTTGAGACTACAAATGATGGAGATATTTAAAATATACTTCCTTGACAACCCCCCCNAATCAAGGTTTATGAAAGGGTACAAAAAAATATTGAACTGCTTTTAAAATACACGACACTATGTATGAGTACAGGTATTAAAATCATTATTTTCCAAAACTTTTTGACACCAGAGAAAAACCAAAGCGATACAGATCTAGATCATTTGCTTCTGTGGGTAAAGTGGATGAAGTATGCTTCCAAACAAACTAAACCAAGATTACATCATTTCACATCCAAACTTCTATGGCAATATCATTTACCAAGCGCATAAATTCAAAAATTGTCCTTCCAAACTTATTAATCCGTTGAACAAACATAATCCGTTGAACAAACTTATTCATAAAGGATATAAATACAGCATTGTTGTTAAATCTTTACTTCTTGTTTTTGTTGGCAAAAATATTGATCATCTCCTAAATGCTTTACACAATACCTAAATTTAAACAATTTTTCATATTGCCAGTATTTGGAATTGCACAATATCATGTTTTTCTTTCATAATTGATGATGTTGTTATACCAAATCTTTTTAGAAGTATTTCAATTTAAATTTCATATGTAAGAAGGCTTGATATCAAAGTCAACGGAAATTATGTCCTTACCTAGCTGTCAGTAACTGCAAGCATTTGTCCGGACAGTACCTGTGTGTATTGTCTTCATGTTTTATGTACTTCATAAAAAAGGTTCATTGTAAGGTTAATCGTCTTGATAAGTTAGACATTTTTCTAATTTGATTTTTACTGTGAGTCTTTTTGTGTATTTATTTTTAGCCATTCGTCACACATAAGGGGGGGATAGGATCCAAGAAAACGAGTTAACCCCATCGCAATTTTTGTGCCTGTCCCAAGTCAGGAATATGTCGGTCATTGGGTTGTCCTTGTCTTCTTATAAAATTTTAGTTTCTTGTTATTTGGATTATAGAATGTGGTTTGCTTACTTTTTTTTACCTTTTTGGGGCCATTTAGGGTTTGCTATATGGTGTGAGGTTCCTCACTGTGTTGAAGACCGGACGGTGACCCCTAGATGCTTTGTTTTGGGTCGTTTTAACCTGGCTATGGGATGTTCTCTCCTTGACATTTACCCCATTTCCTTTCTTTTTCATATCAAATCAGCAAATTGAGAGCATATTGAATCATTTCCCCTTAAGGCTCCCCATTATGCTAGAAAAGAGGGATAATGACAAAATTACTGAAATAAAACAGAAAAATGTAATAGCATCTTGTCTTTTGCTTTATATGAAGTCTTTTGGCTGGAGAACAAGGCAAGTTGTCCTCTGTTTCGACCCATGTTAAGGGCAAAACAAATATAGACCAGAAATATAGAACCAGGAAACATAGAAACGGAATGCTTCACATGCAGTAGCAAAATATGAAAGTGATCTTTTGCTGCTTTCCTTTTGATATCAGGTTGTCATGATAGCAGGAAAATATTAGACAATCATATTTTTAGCTAAATTTTTAAATTAAAGTTTATTTAAAAGATGAAAAAGGAAAAAAGAAAAGTCTGTATATCTCCATATGGTTTCGACATAATAACAAATTTAACAAAATTAGAATTAGCTGACCAATACGGACAAACTGAATTGCTATCAAACCAGAGATAAATTATTAAACTGAAAAGGTCTGGAATCACATTCACAGCATCATATTTCTAGGGAAAAACTTTTCGGCAGATAGAATGTATATATTCTTAAACAAAATACATAATTGAGGAGCACAAAACAATCACCTTAAGTATTGTGAATGTTCTGGGAATGATTCGATCTTATTTATTAGTTGCTGAAGACAAAATACCTAGACGGTCATAAGTGTTGAAAAATAAAGAATGTATCGTCAAATGGGACATATGAACCACATCGAAATGGCAAATAAAATGTTTTCTGTTGATGTATTTCTGAATTGCACACCACAATGATATGAATACACAACACATTGATTGTAAGTACACAAACTTACCATTTTATTGCTAAAACATCACTTATATAAAGTCGTAAGTGCACTTACGATTATTCTCATCATGCAGATAAAAAATTCCATTTAGTTGTAAGTGTACTTAAGGGGGTTCGCTACTCCGTTTGAAAATAAATAGGATTTCAAAAAATCATGATTTTATGTTAGAAAATTAAAAAAAGAAGCAATTTAAGTGAAAAAAAATTTATAGATTGATGATCTCGTTTTTGAGATTTAAGTGATTGAAAATTTGGCGGGAAACTGAACTCCTCTGATTCTTCATAGGATTAAAACTAACAAGGTTTGACCATAAATGAATGTGACAGAATAAATAGAATTCAATGAAATCAATGTTTTACAGAATGCTCACAAAGATGTATAAAGTGAAATTATGGAAAAAAAATAAGGGGGTCAATGGGCAAAAAAATATAATGTTTTTAAATGGATAAACCCGAGGATTCCGAAAATCTGACAAATCACAAAACATGAGAAGCGAACCTCCTTAAGTCTAAAATTCTCTGTGTACTGCATTCTTTTCGAATATTCCATAAGGTCGTAAGAGATTAATTAGTAATTATCACAGGAACTGCTTATAACAACTTCTTCAAAAATGCACAACAACAATTTCCTTTCATTTACTATAAACATACAGAGTTTCGATATTTTGTGATTTATGGTGTCAGAACTGTTCAGCTTCAAAACCTTTAAACTTGAATATCTCAAAACTTTGAAAAATGCACTTACGACCTTTGGCATAAACCCTCGATATATAAGTAAAACGGGAATGTAAACCATTGCTAATTACATTCAAACAAACCACTTTTCTCAAGCTATTTTGTCTGAAAATAGTTTCATTATTTAAAGGTTATAATAACTAGGGCTCAGATTTACTAGCTGCAGGACATAATAAATTGAATGACGTCTGAACATGTTTAAAAAATCATTACAACATTGATGAAACAACGGCAGTAGAATACCGAAGGAACAAAGGGGTGAAATTCACAAAAATCGAAGTCCAAAGACAGGCCAAAAACGAGAACACAGAAAAAAATGACGTTAGACACAAAAACAATGACGCCAGACAGACACAAAGCACAGAACCAGAAACCACAACATTCAGAACAAAGGCACTCACACTGTGAACTCCAGTGAAACTTAGAGTGACATCAGGTGCTCCGGTAGGGTAAGCATGTCCTGCTCTGTTAACAGCACCCGTCACACTGTGGGTGATTCAATCCGGGAAAATGTCAAAGTCATTAAGAGAATATGCTTGCAGTTTTGAAACATTTTAAATTATTATCCATCAGAGGTAGAGATTAAGGAAACAACAGTTTACCACAAGATCTACATCTTTTTGGACTAACATCTCGAAGTTGACAAAAATGGTCATCTCAGCACTAAAATTGACGACAAAAGGGACGATTTTAATTTCAAAATTATCGATTTCCTTAACATGGACAGTTATATTCCAGCTTCTTCTGCTTACGGAGTGTATGATTAACTGTTGTTTCGTTACGCTAGAGCTACAATGTAGCACAAATTATACAGATTTTCTTATTAGACATTGTCATCTCATGACGGCCTTATAAATTAAAGCTTAATAAATTCCGTTTCATACGATCATTAAACAAGTTCTTTCATGGATATGATTCCCTTGTGGAAAAATTTAAAGTTTCGGTCAGAACTCTAATTCAAGATTTTTTTTTACCTGGTTTTTGGATGAGCATGTCTTTCAACTGTCCAGGAACATTCAATAGCAACTGCTGTTGAGTTGCTATCAGACACTACCGCAATGGAATAGTAGGTTTGGTATGCCATAAAACCGGTTTAACTCACCATTTCTCTTGAAATGCCTGTACCATGTACCAAGTCGATACCAATGTGGTTTTCATCTGATTTGTCTTTTTGTATCATGGATTTCGGTTCTTGATAACTCTGTTCGGTAATGTTGGTATTTCTCCAATTTATTCAATATTTCGCGAATTATTGAGAGTAATGATGAACGTAATATTTATTCGTATCCCTATTGTTTCGTTAAAAAATGTTCCTTTGGTGACTTATTCTTAATGGTCAAATTTGTTGTTTCAATGTTTTGGTTATCTCTATATTGTGAAAATCCTTGTCTGTATTTTTGGAATTTCAATTAAACTTTATTTCAGTATTCGTTTTGCATATTCAAGTAAAATAAAATTGACAACAAAAGTCCAAAGCATATTTTTGAAGGTTTAGACTTGAATGAAGTTTGCTCATTATTTGTTCATCTTACATAAAGTACTCATATTCAAAAGTATTGTACATTATTTAGCAAATTACTCTGTTATAGCTGAACAATATAAAAACAAAATATCGAAATTATTGTAAATTAAGATTCTGCAGGTAGCCATATAGAAACTAAATTAACAGTATCTTCGTAAAATTTTTATTTATTTGAAAATCATTAACCGAAAATAAATACAAGAGTGGACCCTAATAGATGTCTCGCCGGTCCCTGCTTGGTCACTTAAACAGTCATGTACTACTCAAAAGCGACTTACAATCAAAATATTGAACATACCACTTGCAGTAATTGAGAAAGTATTCTAATGAGAAAAACTTAACTATTTTCACTGACTATGAAATTGAGAGACATTTATTTGGCCGAAAAAATTAAAAGTATGAAAACTACAGCAAATTGTATGTAAGTGCAAATTGTTAGCTATTATTACTGAATACATCGACAATGAATACCAAAGCATAAAACAACGGCAGTAGAATACCGCAGGAACAAGTGAAGCGATGACTACAAAAATCGAAGTCCAAAGGCATGGCAAAAACGGTAACAGATAAAAACAAAGACAAAACAAGGACGTGAGACAGCTACAATGCACGGAAATAAAAGGATAACATTAAGAACTAAGGCACTCATAGTGTAAACTCCCATAAAAACCGGGAGTGACATCAGGCATATTTAAAAATGTAAAAGATAAAAAAAATTAAGAATAATTAATTGTGAAGAAGAAGCACAATGCACATATGTTCTTGTTCCAATAGTTGATTTTAAATCGAACGAGTTCGTTAAATTCGACAAGAACTAAAATTAGGTCATTTTATTTCAGCTATTAAAATTGATAATTACATACATTTGTAGTAACAATGAAGGGATACTGAGTAAATGCAAATGAGACAAAGTCAATACAAATCTATAATCAATCAAAAACTTATCTTGTTACAAATGATTTATCAATTTATGAAGCTGTAAATGTAGTTGTGTTTGGTATTATTCTAGAATCTTACCCAAGCACATCATCTTGTATTGTTTTCCCTCAATTTATTATTCAGCTGGCGATGCACTTCCGGTGACTTTGCCAGGTAACGGAGGAACCTCTGAATACTCTACCACTATTTCAACTACTCCACAGACACCAGACAGCGAGACGTCAACAACAAAATCTGTCACTTCAACAAATAATCCAACTGACGAATACCAATTTGATCTTTCAACGACTCTCAGTCATACAACATGTAAGTTAATTGCATGGAAGAGTTCATTTACTATGCCCATGTTTCATGTCATCTCCCACACTTGGTTTGCTTAAGACATAGTTTTGCCTCTTAATGCCGCATGAAACGAAGAGATCATTTTGCTGATGGCATACCAAATCAAAAGCATTAGATAAATGATGTCCATGTTTGATTGTGTTTTATATTACAATTCACGAGAATAGAATTCAGGTATACTAAGCCTCCTTGTATTTAAAATTGTAGTATATTTTAGACGTTATGCGATTCTTGACATTCTGTAATTAAGGATAGTGAGCTAGTTGCCATTATCATTGCAAACTCTCTCCATGTAAAGTCCTCAAAAGTCACCTACCAATTTCCAAATTTTCAAAATCCAACAAAACAAAATAATGTCACATTTTTAGATGGCCAGATATCGTTTATGTGGATACCTTATGAGATTTTTTAAACGTTTGAAAATCTGACCCTTGCAAGAGGGTTCAGGATTTGAATCTTAAGTTAAAATTCACAAACCTTGCAAGAGGGTTCGGTGTTTAAAACTGCATTAAAATTTAACAGCATAAGTCATGTTTTCCATCGGCATTATGATGGGTATTACTCGTGAAAAATAAAATGTTATACCTCATAGTATAATTTTTCGGTCATATTTTAAATGATAGTAAACGAGAAAACAGAAATGGTCGATAGAGCAACGTCATAGGTAGGCGTATTCGGATACAAGTAAAACTGACACTATTACAATGAAGGCACGTCAACTTTAACCCACATCCATCCTTTTTGGATCTTTTAATGAATCTAGAAAACAAGAATAGCAGCTCCTCATTCCTTTAGATATTGTTAGATTTCAATTAACGGGCTCAATAAGAAGGAAAATAGTTGCAGTAGGTGGATTTTCGATTTTGTTTTCCATATTGAAGTTATAACTGAGCGATTCTTCATATAAGGTATTTATTAAACAAAAACAATATATCTCGATATCTTTTGCATAAAGAAAGAAACGCTTTGATTGCTTGTAGGTTTCCATTCTTAATTCTGATTCGTTCTGTGATCAGTCAAAGGAATTGTTCACAAAATGGAGATACAAATGAAGTAAAATTTTAATATACAGTTTTTCTGAATAAATTATAAGACAGACTTCCATTTTCCGCGTATTACTACATATATTAGGATGGAAGCCTTAAGCACATTTCCAATTTATTAAATCTCGTTAAATTAAACAAAAGCTTCAACAAATGTAGCATACCATAAATAAAATTCATGTTCATAGTCAATTTAATTATATTTGATTTGTGTTATCAATCTGAACATGTAGGTGTGTTAGATCTTGGTTATAATCATATTTATCATATTTATTTTTTTTTGCGTTGGCCATTTGGACAATTTTAATACTAAGTTATTTTTTTTGGCATCGTCTTCATTCATTGATCAGCTGTGGACACAATACAAGTCACTTTGAGTAGTAATCAAGGTACATCTGACCACTCAACTCCTGTTTCACCAAGTCTACAGACATCAGGAAACCAGAGTTTAACAAAAGAGTCTATCTCTTCATACCAAACTGATCTTTCAACGACTCTCAGTATTGCATGTAAGGTCAATGAAAGCTTCTGTAATTATCAAACTTATAAAAGCAATTAAGTAATTAAATATCTCCCAACTATATATAAATGCGTTGAAAAATTTTTGTTGAAGAGTATTCTGAAGTAATCACTCTTTTTAATTTGGAGTAGCAGCGCTTGCATTTACAAAATTCTCTTGCGGAATTCGTTGTTAAAAGGTAATTAGTTATTGCTCTAATCCAATATACTGCTGTAAAGTTCACACTTAATTACGTTAAGCAATAACAGTACATGTATACTGTTTGAATACCCGAGGGCTTCAACCGTACAATTGACGGTCAAAATGCATTTTACAGGCGACGCGTAGCGGAGCCTGTAAACGGATATTTTAAATGCCAAATCAAGATTGATGCCCTTGGATATTCAAATAATGTACTCTTAGTGCTATTCTAATGCAATTAAACGAATTCATGCTCTATTTTTGTCTTGTGTATCTATACCATATTAGGAACAGACTAAACAGGCAACCTGCTTTGTCCCAGGTGTGTAGATGGTGTCATTGACGGTCAGTTTTGACCAATCAAAATCTTCGTTACATACAAATGTAAATATTGCATTTAAATATTACTTATCGTTTAAACAAACCCCGACATCATAGATAAACCGACAAAAAATACAGAAAAAGTGTTGCATATCAAAACTTCGACGTAGTCTAGCAGCAATGCATAGAATTCAACACATTCTGGAAACAATACCTTAAGGGGAATGCCAAGTATCGCCAATTACATCGTTACAATGTTCCGATTCCCATTGGAACCTTCATTTTGGTATTTAAAACACCGCATTTTTTACATGTATCTGTAGCAAATATGAAAATTGGTACGAAGCATAAATTTTGCTCAGTACCGTTGTGTTTTTTCTCTAATTTTAAAATACTTTACCCCATGTCCATGTTTATGTTCTTAACATGCGACTATATAAGTCTCTCAATGCTATAACAAGGATCTCCAATAAATAAACAAGGAAATGATATGGAGTAAATGCACATGAGACAAAGTAAGTTCAAAAACAGATACAAATTCCATGCATTTTTGGTAAAATTTTATTGAACTCTCATTTAGAGGTTTTGATTAAAAAAAGGGCTTTTATAGTTTCCATCATTATCAAATATTTAGATATGTGATACAAGTAGTCATTCTTTTAAACAAATATATTTACAAAGCTAAGTCTGAATGATGAACAGCATACACATTGCTGTAGATACTCTATGAGCACGAGTTGGTATAACATACATGTAGATAAGTAGGTAAGTCGTATTTTTGCATTTGGATTTTGTGTCAATCAATAGTACTCCATTTAAGATATATACAAATGTCCAGTTTAATTCTTTTCAAAGGATAATCAAAATATGTGAAAAAATTCTTTTACTTACATTTAACAAATCCATGCGAAGATGGCAGTCGCTCATATGTTCTTACACGATGTCTTTAACGATCAGTTTATACAACATATTCGTTAGCTCAAATGAAATCATGTTGCTGAAATAATTATGAATGAATGTGTTTTATTAATGTGTTGAAAAAAATAACTGAATATATTTTTCACATCATACTTTGCAGATTTAAAGATTTAACTGTTAAATTATTTTTGTTCTTTTAAGCTGAGGGTAGTGATCATTCTACTTCATCGCATTATAATTATTCTATATCAACGTATGAGGATACAGCAATCAATGTTATAGTTCAAAGTAACAATACACACTGTTGTGTCTGTAGTAAATGGAGCCATCTTAACGGATTAAATTTGACAAAGGAAGAACTTGTTAAAATTTTAGAAGATGACTTGAAAATACTTCAAGATATATTAGCAGTTGATAAGAAAACAACATCGTCATACAAAAACAAACGTATATCTGCCCCAGATGAGAGAATGTCAGCTGCTGTTATGGGCTACTTTGGTGCCGGCATTGTCAGTATTCCCTTAATTTTGATTTTATTTAGTGATATTTTTAAAAATATTTGCAAGTTTAAGACAAACTGATTCTTCAAAATGTTAACATATTTTGTACGACCAATTATTCAGATATTGATAAGAAAAAAATATTTTTTTATTAATCTATGTATACAACTAGTGTGTATATGTTACAGTAAATTCATGTGATCAGGAAATACATGTATTTCCTAAGTCTGTCAGTAAAGACGTATAATTACTGGGTCATTAAGTAAGTACGTGTATTTACTATTTGCACCAGTAAATACATGTATTTACTAATATATTTTGTCATTTTTACACACATTTTCTGGCATTGTTTTACTTTAATTTTTACCTTAATAATAAAAAAACTGAATACAACCGTAAGGTGAATCAGACATTAGTATAATAGTTTTGATTTAGTATAAAACAAATCGAAAAATAAAACTCAGACAAACTTCAAGATTGAAAACTGAACAAAATAGTATGTTTTTATGTACCAATTGTGTGATACATATAAATTCAACAAGCTGTAGTACATTGAACACTTTGTTTTGACATTTGTAGTTCAGAAATAATAAAGAGGCTTTCAAGACCATTACTGTCCATTTTCAGTTAAAATGTTGATAGGCTTCATCTCATAGGGTCGAAAATTGAATTATATTCTCTGTTTGCAGTCATCTTTATAGGTGTGATGTTGTTCTGCTCGACGCTAATTTTCGCTTTTGGATGAAGGAACATTGCAGCAAAAATTTGCTCTTGAGCATATCTTTGAATATGATTTTAAACTAGTTGACATCTTGATTGAGGTTGAAACCTGACTGACATCATTATTTAAGCAAGACATTGACTAATTATGATTGTAATTTGCGAAGTCATCTTGAAAGAGTTGCAGGACTCCCATACATTTTTGCGGACGATCATCACTAGGATTGGTTCTAATGGCTAATAAGTTTCAGAACATAAATCTCCATGCATTGCTTAACTTATGTTCGCTGCTAATTGCCATTTTTGAGGATGAAAAACTAATGAACATTTAAAAAAATAATGGTTGCAGTGTTGTATTTTTTGGGGAGGGGGTGTATTTCTTTTGACTTTTTTGGGGGGGAGCATGTTGGGCAAATTTATTTTTCTCATTTATAATTTAAATCAAGCTATACTATTCTTCTGTTAAATGCATATTCTTTCCTTTTCATTTTTGACATTTACAAGATTTAAAATATTTGAGAAAGATGACATTTTTTAATTTGCGAATTTAGTTTTCACAAAACTTGCTCGTAATGAAGACTTATTTCTGAAGCAATAACAGCTTACTTTAAAAGAAAAAGTGGATATGATCTGTTGATCTATATGACCACTTAGACTACAAAAACCACATTCAGTAAAAACATGTAAAATTTGATATCTCTTTAAGTAAATTCGTGTGTTTACTGACAAATTTCAGTAAATACATGTATTTCCTGGATGCCGTAGTAATTACATGTACATTTATTTACTAAATTTTAGTAAATACGTGTATTTACTAATTACACATTTTTACTGTAACATATATATTGTAATCATTACATTTAATTACTCACATGCCACGTCTTTCATTGCTTATACGCATTATTTGCATTTTACCTTTTCAAAGAATTTATTTAATAATATAATTAAATGAGTGCACTACGTTGTTTTTACTGTAATCATCATAAGAGTCGAGTCCATCTGCATATAAATTCGTCTAGACTCAAAAAGGACTTTTTCAAGATGGCTGCACCATTCTTCAATTGATATATCAAGTACATAAGGGTCGTAGACCTATCAATCAAGTCTATTAGAATGAAATTATCAAGATGGCTGCATCTTCAATTGATATATAGAGTAACTAATTGGCAAGTGCAGTTTAAAATTATCTATGTGTACACCATAAAACGATGGTGTGGTTTATGGTGTCTGTTTTTTGAGGATTTTGGTAAAACGTGCCTTGAACTCATCACTGAACCCGATGTCAAGGCTTAAGTAGATATCAGTGATATGGTATCTACCTCCGGTGGTCCCACTGCAAGAATGTGATTTATGTTCAAAGGTCAAGGATCAACAACCATGATACCTGAGAGGTCACCTTGAAGCCATCCATCCCCATGCCAGATATCAAAAGCCTACCTCGAATGATAAACCAGAGGCTCAGTGTCCAAGACTGTATTGTTCAAGTGGTTAAAATGCATTTGAAGCAAACTTGCATTCAAGTGACTAACCAATGGACTGCTGATTTCAAGGCAAAACATGCTAGAGTTATATGTATTTTTCACTGATTGTTTTTCACATTTAGTCCAATGTTCATCTATTTACCCCACTTGAGTGGCCATTTTTTCATATGGATCACAAAAAGTATGAACCTTAATATATGTAGATTTCCCACCCGTTCGCACTCAATATCCCATGTATAATACATTGTACCTGAGAAACTGACCTAATCCAAAAACTTTAACGTGGCGAATGGATCCTGAAATTGAGGACAATGACAGAATCTATACGACAGAATAACATGTGTTATGCAAGGGCAAGCTACATATCAAATATCTCCTAACTAAAATGTAAAGTACATGAGAAGACTACTAGTAAAATATTCCAAAAAGTTAAACGTGGTCACTGGACTGTGAAATTGAAGTCAAGGAAACATGATTTTTTGTCAGACAGCATTTGATGTACACTACCATGGGACCAATTATGTCATTTATACATCGATAATTGTATATGTTGTTAGTTCGTTCTGTACTTCAACTTTTCCCGTAATGTTTGGTTCAGTTGGCATCAGATGTTTCGGAGGAAATAGCAAATATATGCTTTTTCCATAGGTTCCCATGTTAAAATATGTTCTGCCTTGACGGCCATGTTTTTAGCGGATCGGAAAAATTTCGACATCTACTTAAAGGACCTGCCATACATTATCCCTTTACAGTTTGGTTCAATTTGCTTCAGTAACGTAAGAAAAGATAGCAAATAAATGCTTTTCAAATAGGGTCCAATGTAAAACTATGTTCTGCTCTGGTGGCCGCGTTTTTTGGCGGATCAGAAAATTTTCGGCAATCTATTTGAAAGACCTTCCATATATCATTCATGTAAAGTTTGGTTCAATTTGCTTCAGTAGCTTCAGAGGAGTTAGCCATTTTATGCTTTTTCCGACAGGGTCTTATTTTAAACTATGCCCTGCCCTGGCGGCACTGTTTTTTGGCGGATCGAAAAAAAAAAACGACAAACTATGTAAAGGACATTCCATTAAACATTCCTGTAAAGTTCGGTTCAAATTGCTCCAGTGGTTTCTTAAGAGAAAGTAAAAATGTAAAATGCTTACGGACGGTCGCCAAGTGATGGCAAAAGCTCATCTCGCCTTTGCCCAGGTGAGATAAAAAGTTCTAGTCTGGACACAACTTTACAAGTAAAAATGTGACAAAGAGTTCAAGGGTCAGGGTTTGCCAACCATGGTACACGACATGAAGGAATCTTTATCCACAAGGCCAAATATCAAAAGCCTATCTCAAAAGAGAGAAAAGTTATAGTCCGTACACGACGTTGTCATTAAAAAAGGGAAGAATGTGACCCTGAGGACAAGGTCAAGCTCAAGGGTCCCCAACCATGGAATGCATAACATCGCCGTGAGGTGATCTATACACATGCCAACTATCAAAAGTATCTCAAATGACAGAAAAGTTATAGTCTGGATATCCTGTCATTGAAAAAAGCGTGAATGTGACAACGAGGTCAAGGGTCCCCCACCATGGTATGTGGCACGTCACTTCGAGGTGATATATCCACGTGCAAGATATCAAAAAGCCTATCTCAAAAGAGAGAAAAGATATACTCCAGATACAACTTTGTCATTGAAAAAGCACGAATGTGACACTGAGATCAAAGCTCAAGGGTAACCAACCATGCTACACGACACGTCGCCTTGATGTGATCTATACACATGCCAAATATCACAAATGATAGAAAAGTTATAGTTCGGGCACAGCATGAATTTGCCCTGAGGTCAAAGGTCACCAACCATGGTACGCGACATGTCACCTTTAAATGATATGTACACGTGCCAAATATCAAAAGCCCATCTCAAAAGGGAGAAAAGTTATAGACTACAAATGACTGCTTCGGACGGACGGACAGACTGATTACTAAAGGGAGTTCGACACTTTTTGCGGCGGCCCTAATTAAGGTCAAGTCGATGTAATTGAAAGCCATCTGGTGTTGTCTTGTTTTGAAATGTTTTGGTGACGCCCCTTTCTATTGTATGGCGTTTATGGGTACGTAAAACACATAATGACGTTTCATATGATTTCCCCGAATGCATTCTGCTGTCACCACAGGGAGGATCTCGTCGACGAAACATTTTGTAAAAGGGAAACAAAAATTGTCTCCTCTAAAAAAATCAACAAAATCGGCAAAAAAAAATAAATAATGAATGGATATGGAATAACTGCACATATAACACAAAGTCCCTACAGACACATGGTACTGATAAATATCGAACACACTTTCATCGCCGCATACAACAAAAATTTATAAAGATCAGCTGAGATTAAGTTGGAGAGACATTCGACATGTTTTTATAGAATGCTACATGTACTTCTGGGAACAACTTGCGTTTATTGTTCGCTCCATTTGTTAGACTGCACAAGCCAAGGAATATACAACCTTAAACTGCAGTGGCTTCTATTTTAGACTAAAGCATCAAAAACCAATTGACAAACATCGGCATCTTATCTGTACGCTGAAGGTCAAATGAGAGATATCGTATGCATACAGTCAAAATTTTATCAGTTTAACATTCAGACTTTTGCATAGCATTGACGGGGAATGGATTAATGTAGAGACAAGTGTCTCTGATTGATTAATTGGATTTTAGATATTTTTTAATATAAAATAAAGCTTCAGTAGATTTTTCAGTATCTATAATAAGAATCAGGTATTGCCCGTAATTTCAATACCACTCCATGTAAATCATGGCCATTCCTCGCGACTTTTGAACTGTTTTTCAGTTGATATACTTTAACTATTTGATGGTGTGATTTCGAAAATGTGAAATTCAAATATTCACAATTTGAGAGGTACTATTTATAATAAAGCGCAGACTTCAAATGGAAGCTGGTGTCTGAAGTTTAAAACTTTGAAGAATTGAAAATATTGTAGTTTCTTTTCTCGGAGATATAACTTTTTAGCTCGAAAATTACACTTTTTGTGTGTTGATATAGACGTTTTTCATTTTATACTTTTGTAAGATTTTTAAATATGAGCGATTAATTTTGGAAAGTCAATTTTAAACAATGTCTCTACAACGACGCTTACGGGAGAAACACATATCACATCAAATTACAAACTGAAGGCACAGTAAAATGCTTTCCCAATTCTTTTCCCGTATCTTCCTTATTCAGGATATCGTGGAGTCCAGAAATTCCAGGGGGTAATGACAAAAGTTTTTTGTATTCTTTGTGAAACCCTAAACATCATTCAAAACGTAAATTTTGCGTATCATCGGATTTTTTCTGAATAAATGCAGAAGTACTGTATTAAAAGTAAACATATACGAATGAATAGTTTTAGATCAAGGTATACTTTTTTTGCGTAAATAGACCTGTTGCAATCAACAGAATTAATTTTCAAAACCCAAAAGGGAAGTAATTTTTTCAAAAATCTCAAAATGACAAAATGGTTCCCTGCTTGTGAAAACCAACAAAAAAATTTTTAATTAAAAGTTCTGATAGTTTAAAAGTTTAAAACCTTTAGCAGACGTTTAGTCGGCAAAATAATTCAAAACTAAATCCCAAATAGCGCTTACCATTCTTTAAAATGCTACTTGTTTCAAGTAAAACAGTTTACAACTTACAAACTTGAACTGTCTTCTCAGTGAGTAAGAAAGTATGTAAAAAAATCGAAAATATGCTAACTTACTGCAGAATATCATAAATATTGAGTGGGGAACTACTTTGTCCAGTCTGGCTAAACTCGAAGACCATACTTTAAAACAAATGTGCATATTTAATGTTTGTTTGTCCGGTGTAGGAGTTATTTCCCTTTAAAGGATTGACAAAAAACACAAAATTTGACAAGAACTGACAAGAACTCCTGTAATTGGCAAATCATCTATTGCAATGAACTTTTTATTGGCAAACCAGTCTTGCAATTATCGCAAAAAAAAAATTGCAATATTTTGGTTCATAGCAATGATAGCATTAAAACAAAATAGAATATTTGCAATAGGTCATACGCCACTGCCGGCGGATCCAGTCTTCGAAAGAAGGGGTTGCAGTTGATTTTTTTTCACAAGTTTTCCGTATTTAAGCCTAAATTCTGAACGAAATAGAAAAATAAAAAAAAAAAAGGTGGGCATCTCCCCGGACCCGCCAATGTGCTCTTTGATTGTTTAAATGCGAGTCAGAGTGATTGCGTATATTTGTTTCGTTCATTTGCCGTGTTCTGTATTTAATTAAACTCGACTATTGAAAATATCTAACCGAATAAAGTTTAATTGACGAGAAACATTTCACCAGGTGTATAATAAATTTAAATGATGTGAGATAAATGTTCTATATTTAGTGCAATAAAAGCATGTCTCGACGATAAACATCTAACTTAAAATTGTCAATTTGCAGGTCATTTTCTGTAAAAATAACATCTTTTTTGTTCTTTGCATGCGTTAATACAACCGAATTCGATTGTCACCGGAAAAAAACTAGAAGTGATGTCAAGTACGTTCTTGATTTGTTCTGATTCTCTCATGCCTCTTGGCAATTGAAAGTCGAAGACAAAACACCCAATTATTCTGAAGGTTGTAGAGTTTTATAAGTCGCTTGTTGCTATAGGCAAAGAAGTCATTTATATTTGGATCCCTAGTCATGTAGGAATCTATGGAAACACAGTTGTTGACCAGGACGCAAAGGATGCATCAGATGATGAGGTGGCGGATTGTCTAGTGCCATACACTGACATGAAGACTTTAATAAGTAGATACATCCAAAATATATGGCAAGACAGATGGGACTTATATATAATATAAAATAAAATATAAATATAATAATATTATAATATATAATAAATAATAAATTGCACGGAATACAATCAGGAGTCGGTAAAGTCGTTAGTTCCTCTGGAAAAAATCGGAAGGAGCATGTTGTTTTGACAAGGTGTCTAATAGGGTATAAACGATCAACTCATGGTTATATTTTAAATGGTGAGGACCGACCTGAGTGTATTCCTTGTAATTGTCCTTACACAATACTGTAACAGTGGATTTATTCCGGCAGTGTATTCCCATGTCATTGGCTTTCATTAACAGGGTAACATTCTTTAATTTTCCCCAAAACATTTAACAACCAGCTGAAAATGCCCCAAAACCGGCATTAACACCAAAAAGGCTTGCCCCTCCCTGTTAACAGACCAGAAAAAATAAATTGGTTCAAAAACTGTTAGGGACAGACCATTTAACTTGAAAAGAGAGGGGGGCCTATGTTTTTTTCTAAAAAAATATTTTGGAACTGATTTTATGTGAAAAAAATATTTTGGCTGCCAAAATGATGAAAACAATTTTCTGAAGGAGGCTTTCGGTCCAAAAAAATATTCTTAATTTTGAAAAAAAATATATTATGTGTATACGCGTGAAAAAAATAAATAAAGCGCGAAAAAAAATTTCTGTCCAGAAAAAAACATACCCCCCTTCAGGTTAAATAGTCGGTCCCTTAACAACTGATATTTAACAATCGACTGAAATGCCCAAAACAAATTAACAAAAAAGGTCTTGCCCCCCCACCCCTAGAATATGTCCCCAAATGTTATAAAATCCCGGAAAAATTTCTACGTCAACGCTAATTCGGTTTCCACTTATAATTAATTGAAATTCCTCAAACTTGCATGCCTTGCATCCCGGCCATGAATGACATCGCTAGCAATTGAAGTGGCTTCAGATTTGTGTAATAACAGCATGACCACATTCTAGTGGTAACTATATGAATATAAAGGGTGGATGGCATTTGAGTGGAAAGATGAGGGGGTCCGTTCTAAGTTACAATATGGCATGGCAGAGCCAATATAACTCCAAAAATCGACATATTTCAAATAACAGTAATCAATTTACCTGTGATCATCTCCCACAATTGAAACTGAGCGACAAGCCAATCCAACTTTTATGAAAATCAATATGAAAAGGCACATCTGCTATGTATGCCTTAAATAAATGATCTACAAAAATAAAAACTGTCTACCATGTCTACCGTAAAAACTGTAGGAGAAATAGCCAATACAAACTCTGTACCCCCCTTAGGACGGACAGACAAGGGTAAAACAATATGCCCCCCCGACTTATCGTCGCAGGCAGGGGAATAAAAAATACAAACAGTTAACTTGTCTCACATAAACAAATTTACAATGCTATAGAATTATTCCTTTCGTGTATCAACACATATGGATTATCATTTGACATTCCCTAGCTCATATGTGAAAAACATCTGTGGCATTAGGTACAAGAGTAAACCTTGACTGAGAATCAAAAAAGAATCAGTTTCCAATAAGTTATAAGGAAGAAATGTGTGCTTATTTAAAAATCATTGTTGTGCGTTCAAATTATTGATTGACATAAAGATTATGGAAATAGTTATATAAAACTTTTAGATTTCTTGCCAATTTTTCCTATCCGAATTTCCCCATACGTCTGACAATTTTGTCAAGGATTTCTCAGCTTATGTATTCAGTAATGATTTGATATATATGGTCTGAAGCTTTGGTATGAGTCTCCCCTTTTCAAGTCTGTCACTCATTTACTCCCTGTTTGGGTTTATGATTTTTTCCTTTGTGCCATATCTGGAAAATTTTCATCAACAATTTCTAAGCTTGTGTTTGCAGTGATGATTTGATATTTGGTCTGAAGCTTCAGTATGATGATTTTTACTCTATGAGTTCTGCCGAATGCACCAATAAGTAGGTGTCTGTGACCTACTTTTCATGGTCGAGTGACTTTGGTTGCATTTTGCGTTTAGCTCCATCTCTCATCAACTATACATGATAACTTTATGATATTGCATCATTGTGTTCACCTTAATGAGTACTACCCAAAGCACAACCAATTAGGTGTCCATTACCTACATTTCACACTTTAGTGACTTTGGTTAAATTTTATTTTGTGTTGAGGAATATTTCTCAGCAACTATACATGATATCCTTATAGTACTGCATCATAGCATTGATCTCTATAAGTACAACCCAACACACTAAGAATTAGGTGTCCATGGCCTATATTTCATGGTTGAGTGACTTTGGTTATATTTTACACTTAGGTCAAATTCTCAACAACTATACATGATATCTTTATGATATTGTATCATAGCTTTCACCGTAATGAGTATTACCCAAAGAAGTAACAATTAGGTGTGCATGACCTACATTTCACACTTGAGTGACTTTGGTTAAATTTTGTGTTTAGGTACATTTCTCAGCAACTGTACAATATTGCATCATGATATTTATCTCTATGAGTACTACCCAAAGCACCAAGAATTAGGTGTCCATGGCATTTCATGGTTGAGTGACTTTTGTTAAATTTTGCGTCTTGGTCCATGTCAGCAACTAAACATCACAATGAAGTTACATAAAATAAATCACCTTGGAGAGTTCTATCTGAATCGTGGACAATTAAGTGTGTTTGACCTAAAATTTTATGCTTGGGCGACTTTTGTTAAATTTTGTAATATAAATCCATTTTTCAACAACTACACAACATTTCACTATAATGTTTCATGAATTGAATCATCTATATATATGAGAACTACCCGATTCTTTGACTATTTGGTGACTTTGACCTACATTTTATGCTTCAATGACTGTTTAATTTTTGTATTTAGGCCTATTCCTAAATAACAACTACACGTAATATTATGATATTTATTCCAATTAATCACTATGGTGGTGTACTGCATTTTTATCACCTTACCTTTATTTTATGCTTCAGTGACTTTTGAACAGATATGGGAGGGAAATTTGCGAAAAATACCAGTCGAAAGATGTTATATTTCCCGTCTCCAACGGGCGATTTAAATTGCATTCTCGAGACTGGTACTTTTCGCAAATTCCACGGCCAAACATGATATATCTGTTTAATTCTACCGAATGTCTTTACGTAAAGCACACTGATGACGTTGTTTTTAAATTTTTTACAAGCGTCTCAGTGAAAGGTTAAAAAGGGCAAATTTTTAAGCACATACCCCGGTAGAGGGTGAAAGGTGACAAATTGTTCAGCAAATACACCGCTGCTCCAGAGCTTGCTTGAAATGTCATGGATTTGACAAAAATACACCGGTATTCGACCAATCAAATTACAGCATTCTTTCATAAGGTAGAATTGAATCGAATATTTCTGTTTAGGTCAATTACTCAACTATTATTTATCGAAAGATCATCTGTAATATTAATTAAACAATCTTCCTGATTCCATCACATTGCAGAGATCTTTTTTTATGCCTGATTTCGATAAATTTGTCGGCGGGGCATCTGTGTCTTATAGACACATTCTCTAGTTTATCAACATTTGTTGAGATTATAAGGGTTATTGACAATATGTTTCATCCAAAGTCACACACAATTTGATTCATTTAAGGCCATTGCTATGCCCAAATAACATTTGTATGCAATATAGATTTTGGCATTTATTACTAAATTATTGGAATAAAAACCCAAGATTTTTAACCACAGCTGTTGTATTTTCATAACCACAATATATTGTGTCTGTACCCCTTTCACAGATGTTTTGTGGAGAACTCCTAGAATCGTACAAGATGACTTAGATGAAAAACGTTTGTGATATTAATGGGGCCCCGTCCTGAAATGGCGGCATCCTATAGTAATCAGCCTGTCTATCCGTCCATCCATTTCTCTGTCAGTCAGCGTTTTCTATGTCATTCGATGACTACACCGATTTTTATGATTTTTTCACTCAAAGTTGGACTTGACCAAATGAAGCTCCCTTCGATATTTGATTAAAATCGGAAAACAAATTTTGGGGAAAAAATAGTTTTAATATGAGAAAAGACATATTTTGAAAATAAGCACTATGTTGTACGATAACTTGATATTGCCCTCAGGGATTTAAATGATTTTGATACTCAAGATTGGACTTGAACAAAGGAGACTCCCTTTCGTTTTTGGGGAAAATCTAAAAAACAATTTTTGGGAAAAAACTGAGTACATATTTTAAGAATGAGTTGTATGTCGTAAATCTGAAAGGAGTTATCACCCTTTATTGGTCAAATATTTCGTGATTTTATGCACCCTGTCCTATATTTCAAAAACAGTTTCAGAGAGAGGTTTATTTTAAATTGAATATATGTTCAGCATATCAAGACCTACCCATATGGAAATTTTGAGGAACATCAACTTTAAATTGCAAAAATGTTCATTATGTCAAGGAAAACATTTTATTGAAGAATGTCAAGTTGTCCGACCTCATCTAAGAATGCCGCCAGCGGTGAATTTAGTTTAACATTTGACCCTATGGAAACATTTTTCTAAGATCTCATTTTCAAAAACTACTAGGCCAATTGGAAGCAATCTTTGTCGTAATAGTCCATGGGCGTTTCCAATCAAATTTGTTTCGGGCTTGTCCGCACCCTATCCAAGATGGCCGCCAGCTGGGAACATAGTTTGACATAGGGACCCTATTGGAAATGCATTCAAAGAATCATCTG
The DNA here is from genome assembly GCA_002080025.1 of Modiolus philippinarum. NCBI lineage: Eukaryota > Metazoa > Mollusca > Bivalvia > Mytilida > Modiolidae > Modiolus > Modiolus philippinarum. Next base: position 48,200 of record MJUU01007019.1, read on the forward strand.
AATACCGAAATAAGAGTTATTGCCCATTATTTGTCAATTTGTTTGTGATTTTATACATTTTTTCTTGTTTAAAAACGGTTAGAGATAAAGGTTAAGTTTAATTGCAAAAATGTTCAGCATATCTAGATCTACCAACCTGGCAATTTTGAAGAAATATTTGAATATCCAAATAGGAGTTATTGGCCACTATTGGATTGAATAGTTGGTGATTTTATACCTTTTTATCTATAAATATTCTAAAAAGGATAAGGGATAGAGGTTAAGTTTAAATTGCAAAAATGTTCAGCATATCAAGATTTAACAACCTGGCAAATTTAAAGAAACATCTGAATACATGTAAAGGAGTTATTGCCCTTTATTGGTCGAATTTTTTATGATTTAATACTTTTTATCATATATTTTGAAAAAAACAATTAGAGATAAAGGTTAAGTTTTAATTGCAAAAATGTTCAGTATATCAAAATCTACAATGTACCAACCTGGCAGTTTTCCTCATCCAAGATGCCCATCAATAAGAACTGGTTTAACATGGAACCCATGGGAATTTTCTCCTCTGAAACTACATTTTCTATTGGAATCAAACTTGGTAACCATTGTCCTTTGTTGGCCCACTATGAAAAAATTTCTCAAGTAAGTTCATATAAGATCCTAGTTGGCTGCCAGCAGGGAACATAGTTCAACAAGGGAAGGGACCCTGTGTAAAATGCATTCATAGATCTTCTCTAATTTTACCATTTAGTCACACTTTTCCTGTGGTGGTCCTTTCATAGTTTTTGAATTTAATGTCGGTGAAGCATTTAAGAAGGCCACCAGTGGGGATTAAAGTTAAATATACAAATGTATGGAAATTGCATTCAAAGATCTTCCCTGACACATTGAGCTTTATTACATTGAGGTCTGTTAACCTGTTAACATCCTTGAAAATGAGATCCTTTAACATTGAGATTATTAACATGATAAATTTGGACTTTCTTTGTCAGCTATTGGCCAGGTGAGCTGTACAGGCTCTTGGGTGCCTCCAGTTAAGTTCCCTAGTCTGTGTATTGTGTCTGTCTAGTTACTGTGTCAATAAAGCTCTTAACTGTGTCCACATTCACTTGTTTCAATTTCAGTGTTTGAAATGCTGCTGTCGTACCATGAAGGGCTCGCTATGTAGCCTTTTATTATGTTATTGAATGAATGTATTTTTTTCCTTATCGGACTGATGGATCCTAGGTCAGGGTGAGCTTTTGCCATCACTTGGAATCCGGCATCCATCCGTCTTCTGTCCGTAGGTTGTTCCTCTGTCATAAACTAACCACTGGGCCAATTGAAACCAATCTTGGTCACAATAGTCCTTGGATGCTATCCAGGTCCCCTTCAAAATTGTGTCCGGCAGGACCATGCCACATACAAAATTGCCGCCAGCAGGGAATATGGTTTGGACCCTATGGAAAAGACATTCAAAGATCTTCTCAGAAACTACCAGTCCAATTACAACCAAACTTAGGTACAATGGTCCTTAGTTGGTCACTTCCAAAAAATATATCTGGCAGGTCCGTACCACATCGAAGATGGAAGCCAAAGGCAACATAGTTTTAACATTGGACCCTAACGATAGATCTCAGAAACTACCAGTGTAATTATAACCAAACATAGGCACAATGGTCCTTAGATGGTTCCTTCGAGAAAAAATGGTATCTAGCAGGTCTGTGCCTCATCTAATCAGTAACCTAACAGATCTTTCAAAACATATGCCTCACTGGCCGTGTGACGGGTGCTGTGTGCAGAGCAGGACATGCTTACCCTTCCGGGGCACCTGATGTCACTCTTGTTTATTGAGAGTTCACACTGTTAGTGCTTTAGTTTTTTGTGTTGTATATGTAACGTTCATGTGTTTTGTTGGCATGTGATGTCTTTGGTCTTCCGTCTTTTGGTGTTCTTGCTTTTGCCTTGTCTCTGGACTTTGATTTGTGTAATCTTGTCCTTTGTTCCTTCGGTATTCTACTGCCGTTGCTAAGATAGCTGCCGCTAGCCTAAAATCACATGTTTCGGCCATAATAAAATAATTTCTGGATTCTCATCCACTTTTACTGAAAATTTGACGTGGGAGGGAGAATTTTATAAATTATTTTTATCAAATTTTGTATTAAAGATGTCATTTTAAAACACAATTTAACCAAATTGGAAAAAAATAAAACTTATTTTTTTGAGGCTGATGAAAAAAATCAGGGTGGGGAATAAGCATCTAAGATATTTTATTTAATTATCCTAATTATGGCCTTGGTTTAATTTTTCAGGGGTTGTCTTTAATTCAGAGAATAAGATAAAATGAAAATGATAATTTTAAAAAGGGGTGTAATAAAGGTAGGAGAGGTAATAAACTTAATGTAAAGGTCTTCTTATTTTATTTAGGCCAAACAAATTTAATTCTCTGTTTGGCGTCAACTTTATTTTTTACTCCCCTACCGGCTTCTCCGACGGGGACTTTAGGTTTGCACTCCGTCAGTTTGTCAGTCCGTCCGTCAGTCCGTCACACTCAGTTTTCCGGACTTTTTCCCCAAACTATTAGTCCCTACCGGCTTCGCCGAAGGGACTTTAGGTTTGCACTCCGTCAGTCTGTCAGTCCGTCCGTCACACTCAGTTTTCCGGACTTTTTTTCCAAACTATAAGAGATATTTATCTAATATTTGATATGTAAGTCTACTACCATGAGTTACAGATCAAGTTTGAGTTTGGTTCCGGTTCATTGATTTTGGGCAGAGTTATGGGCCTTGGACTTAGAAAATTTTTGTAAAATATAGGTTTTCCAGACTTTTTTCTAAACCGTTATAGATATTTAGCTAATATTTGCTATGTGAGTCTATCACCATGATTTACAGATCAAGTTTGAGTTTGGTTCCGGTTCATAGATCATTCAACAAGAACCACATTTAAACTTAATCAGTAATTTATAAACATAAAATCATATACTATATATCAAATCAACATATTCATGCATTGTAAAGAAAAGGTGGAGAAACTGAAGTTTTTTCAAAAATTTACTGAGTGCAAGGGCCATAAGGCCTTACACAATCAGCCAATTAGGACTAAACTAAAACTTGATCTGTATCTCAACTATAATACATTCATACACCAAATATCAAATCAATATGTCAAGCGGTTACAGAAAAAAAACTCCGGAAACCTATATAAGTCAAAGGGCCATAACTCTGCACAAAATCAACTGACCAGAACCGTTCTTGCTAAGGACCACTTTCGACACCAGTTTTGAAATTGAGACGTCATTTTGTTAATGGCGGTCATCCAACAATTTTCAACATCGGTTCTGAAGTCGCAACATCAATACATGTATCTATTCGGACAAAAAAATTTCAATGAAATAGGACAATGTTAAAATTTCCCGCCTGTTTTGGCGGCCATTTTAAGAATAGCAGTCAACAAATAATTTTTAACATCGGTTTTAAAGTTTCGACATCAATACCTATATTGAAACCAAATTTCATGGAAATCAGACAATGTTGAATTTTCTCCCGCCTTTTTTTTTGCGGCAATCTTGAAAATTGCGGTCAACGGACAATTTTTAACATCGGTTTTGAAGATGCAACATCAAAACCTACTTGGAAACCAAATTTCATTGAAATCGGACAATGTTGACGTTTCCCGCCTTTTGTGGTGGCCATTTTAACATGGCGGTCAACGAACAATTTTCAACACAGGTTTTGAAGTCGCAATATCAATATCTATTTAGAAACCAAATTTCATTGAAATCGGACAATGTTGAATTTTCCCGCCTTTTTGGCGGCCATTTTGAAAATGGCAGTAAATGAACAATTTTCAACACCAGTTTTGAAGTCGCCACAACATGGCAAACATTTTATCAATTTACACTTAACTTTCATCTTCTATAGTTTTGGAAATAAAAGACGAAAAAAACGAAAAATTTAAAAATTTGGTGAAAAAAGGGCAATAACTCCTACATGGGTTTATGGATTTTCTTCAAAATTTCAGGGTAAGTAAATCAAGATATGCTGAACATTTTTGCAATACACACTTGACCTCTATCTGTTACACTTTTTGAAATAGAAAATTAAACATGCAAAAATTTCGAAAATTTTACGGAAAAAGGGCTATAACTCCTAGATTGGTTTTCAGATTTTCTTCAAAATTGCACAGCGGGTAGATCTCATCATGCTGATCAATTTTACTTGTCAGATTTTTTTATATCTGTAACGGTTTCCGAGTTATTTGCAAAAACAGCAGTTTTCCCCCTATGTTCTATTTTTAGTTACAGTGGCCATGTTGTTTGGTCTATAGACATAAAAATCACAAACTTGAAAGTGCATACTATGGTGATGATTCAGGCGAAGTTTGGTAAGTATTGGCCCAGTAGTTTCAGAGAAGAAGATCTTTGAATAAAAAATGACGGACAAATGGACGGGTGACGGACGCCGAGTGATGGCAAAAGCTCACATCGACTTTGGCCAGGTGAGCTAAAAAATCTCCAGAAACCAAAAAGTTAACAGACGGACGGTGGGTATACCATAATACGACAGTCTTTCAACATGCGTATAAAGACTGCATCAAAATCCGACTTTAAAAAAGAATTGAGATTCGCCCCTTTTGGGCTCCATTTATCTCATGCTACATGAAATTCGTTGGCATAATATAATTTGAAATCTCACCAAGAGGCTGAAGAGCACACTTAAACAAAGCCCCTCAAATTCCAGAACACAATTAAGATTTTACAGTCAAATATGTGAAAACACCCAGTTTCACCCCTTTCAGTCCCCTCTTTCTGAAATGGGCATGCAGGGCCATCGACCCAAAATTAAACCTCAGTTTATGCGTGTGCCAATTACATCATACTAAAAATTGATAAAGATCCGTCCACTAGAAGCAGAGTTATGCTGTCCAGAGACGCCGACGTAAATACCATACAATTATAACGGCCGCACAATTTTTGCTTTTGAAATTGTGTACAATGGGAGATAACTCTCATTGTACCTAATTGATAGCTGATAGCATTGTAGTTATTCCACTTGTACCCACTTACGTCAGAGTTGTTACACGTGGCCAGTTCAGGAGTGCATCTCCGTTTCATATGATTTTTAAGAGTCAACTCACTGCTTATAACATCATTTGTGTATATTATGATTTTCTCCCCTTTCCTTGTACTACAGATATCTTATGTGCGTATGTTTTTTTTTAATCTTAGAGTTTACGCAGTTTTTCATCTGTTAAAATAATTTTTCTGGTATCAAGACCTGGAGTTTACTGTGGGATTTTTCTATTGATGCTTTCTCATCTACAGATTTGAAATTAACACCAAGAGGTTTAAGTCATAAGAATACTCATGTACCAGTGTCTTAACTACCCTTATTACCAAAACATTTAATTGATATCATTAAGTTGTTAGATATTTACGACTTTATTGATGCGTGCTTATGGTGTTTTTTGACGTTCACCTTTTTTGGGATGCTCAGAGCTTCAAACTTGATAAGTAGAACTGTCAGTACCTTTAATCCAGAGGAACAATTAATCAGGGGGTCTGTTATAGTAACAGAGAAAGGAATTTTGTTACTTTTGAAGTGGTCAAAGACAACATCATATTTCCACAATCAAAATGGTAGACCTTTGTACACTGACATTCACTAAATAAGTGTTTTTGACTTTCAACATCTACATTATAAGTCATTCATATTGCTATAAGAGGGCCTCAATGAAAATTAGACAAGTTCTATTTGAGTCACCCTCTCTAAATAAAGCATTTACTTACTTACAGACTTACATACGCCACAGTTACCGTCGCTAAGCGTGTTGAAACGCTACAATACACTAACGTCATAGTTTGAATTCTCCACGAAAATGGCGTTACAATGGTTAAACGTCATACATCTGCGGATCATGGAATTTCAAGGGAACGTGTAATATTTTGGCTTTTACCGTCTTTAGAAGGGTTCCAGGCCATTTTGTCGGTTCTTTATTAGTCCCCTACCGGCGATAGCCGAAGGGAACTTTAGGTTTGCACTCCGTCTGTCCATCAGTCTGTCTGTCCGTCAGTCCCGAATCAGTTTTCCGCATTTTTTTTTTCTAAACCAATGCAGGTATTGATCTAATATTTGGTATGTGAGTCTACCTCAATGAGTTACAGAACAAGATTAAGTTTGGTTCTGGTCCACTGATTTTTGACAGAGTAATTGGCCTTTGACTTAGAGAATTTTAGTAAAATATCAGTTTTCCACACTTTTTTTCTACACCATTGCAGGTATTGATCTAATATTTGGTATGTGAGTCTACCTCAATGAGTTACAGAACAAGTTTTAAGTTTGGTTCCGGTCCACTGATTTTTGACAGAGTTATGGGCCCTTGACTTAGAAAATTTTAGTAAAATATCAGTTTTCCGCATTTTTTTTTAAACCATTGCAGGTATTGATTTAATATTTGGTATGTGAGTCTACCTCAATGAGATACAGAACAAGATTAAGTTTGGTTCCAGTCCACTGATTTTTGACAGAGTTGTGGGCCTTTGACTCAGAAAACTTTTTTACTATTTTTGCTGGTGTAACAAAGCCTCGCTTTCCGCTAGGGGACTTGGTATTGCCTTGCAATACGATCCACACTTGTTTTAATTAATATATTTTTGTATGTGTTAGTTTTTTGTATAAAAAAGTATATTGTTTCTGTAGTTTTTTTTACTTTTTTTTTCAAAATTCCATTTAGAAATAGATTTGCGTATAAAATAAAAGTAGATTCAAAAATCTCTCTGAAACTGATGATTTATGTTGCATAGCTCCGTCCTTATCTTAAGTTTGGCTTTTCTATTTACACTCCTATTGGTAATTTATTCTCTATCAGCTTTTACAAATATTTCGATTTATGGATTTCCAAATGTTTTGATTTGATCTGCACTGAAGAGAAATACATTGTCGAAATGGCCATATATAGAAACTTCATTCACAGCAACCCTAACATAAAAACTGGCTAAGTACTATAATCTGACAATCTCCCTGCTTCTTTAGCATATCTGTTTGCTAAAACTTATTTTGATTATTTTTAATTTGGGATTTCAATTTCCTAAATCTATGTCTCGTCACCTCCAAAAAATATAAACATGTAGAAAAAACAAGTTGATTGTGAACAAGGCAAAAATGGCAATTTGACTATAGGGACAATGCTTTACACAGTGGATATACGCCCTTATTTTTTCCGATCTTGATAAACGTTTTGACAGTTACGATATGGCTATATTCTGCAGAATAGAAATATCCAGGTAAATTATGCAATTTGATTGATTACCCTGACAGGGGATATAAGACCGTATCCCCGTGGTTGCAAAATCACAATCTTTAAACGCTTTTTATAGAAAAATTATACACTTCATGCAGAATATAAAAGTTATTAAGGCTTCACAGGGGATACGGGTTCATATTCCCTGTCTGTGCCCTATATCCCCTTTGACGAGTCAGGGGATATAAAACACAGACAGGGAATATGAATCCGCATCCCCTGTGAAGATTCCCGAATAACATATAATATCTGGATTATCTCTGCCTCGAATGAGACATGATGACAGACAAGAACTTTATATTTCTCCTCAACACCTTTAACGATCACTTACCTGTGAAATCTAGTAAATGTGTGTTTTCAGGATTAATATTTTGTACGTAGGTAATGCAGTTCCTCCCTATTTTTCTTATGTCCTCTTTTTAGGGCTAATAGTGTAAACAACTGTTTATTGAATTTTTGGGAAAATCAACAAAGATTAGAAAATAAATGTGATTTACCATTTCACCGCTGGATGAAGCCTTAGCAAATCAGATGAGTTGCAGACTATTTTTTCTAATTTTTGGCTATTTTTTGCCAATTTTCGTACATGTTCTGCACAAAATTTAAAATATTCTCCGGAAAAGGACGTTCCAACGAAAAGACCCCCACTAGTCTTTATCCGCCTATGCGTTTATTGACAATGTCAAATAAAAGTATGTACTCGGATCCAAGGGCTTTTTTTCGTTCACAGACAACACAAAATAACAAAAACGTTATCAATACATGTAGCATGCTTTCTGCCTCTTTTAAATGGCCTTTTCGGGGGCGGATCCAGGGTTATGAATCCTGGTATTATGAATAATATTTTTCATTGGTTACATGTACATATACACAGAACAAATGTATGAGGAGAAATCCGACCTATTATTTATCATTTCTAACTTCAGCAACAGCGTTGAAAAATACGGCAAAACGTCATTAACACTTTAAGGCAAAAATGGACGTAAAATGTGATTTTAGGGAGTTTTAATGCTATATTTCCACAAAAAAAAAAAACGCACGTTAACTCCTAATTTTTATTTCACATTTGAATTCCTTAGTACAAGCCCTATAACATATATGAAATTCAGGGAAAAATCAATGTGGAAACAATGACAAAAAGGTTTTCAAAACATACGAATTTTCAGGTTTTAGAGCTTAAAAGTTGAAATAAGCAACAAAAAATAAGATATACATAGAAAGAAATGAATTAATTTTGATCTTATGTAATAGTTTCAGTCTGAAAGATTAACTTACAGAAAAAAAATTACTTGGCTATCTATAAAAATAAAAAAGATAAACCGATTTGAATTTAGCCCAAAATTTTGCGGTAATTTCAATTTTTACTCGATTTTACCGAATTTCGACGCTTTATATCTTGAAAATTAGTCCGATAAGGTATATATATATATATATATATATATATATATATATATATTTAAAAGTACGGATCAAAATTGTGCAATACTCAAACTTTCACAAGTTTTTCAATGTAGATCGGAACTGTGTTGTATGCCCTTAAGCATAATAAACACCTTTTCGTCAAACACTGTTTGTTGTCAATTTGTCCCTTTTGAGCCCCATTTTACTTACATGTATGAACGGTACATGCTACGTGGAATCTGTTGGCGTACTACAGGAGCACACTGAAAGAGACCCCATCAAAATTGATAAATAACTAGAGCTGTCGCCGAATGGCAGCCAGTTAATACCCCTGCATATTGAACCCTGAATTAATATGGTAAGTGTAAATTTAAGTGTGTTTGTACACAATACAGTTATGGACAGAGTACAAGTGTGGACGACACAATACAAGTGGCGACACAGTACAAGTGTGGACACAATACAAGGATGGACAGAATGATATACCTCCTTTTTTCCAGAAAGTATTCAGAGACAAAAAATTGATATCCCCTTCAGAATCTCAGACAGCAACCATATTACTTCATGCACATCTCCAGGTAGTATACTACAACTGTGTATAATTATTTATCTCTAATATAATAAAAAAAATGTTTAGCGTTGCAAAATATCCCCGTCGTGGACCTCAGAATTTAACACAGAGATGCATGGTACATATTTCGTCGTTATTGGAGATCGACAAGTTTTGGAAAAAAATATATTTTATTTTATTAATATGCAGTTTTCTTCAAATTATCACGCTTTTATTTTGCATATTTAGGGATTTTTGCGATTGATATTAAAAGAAATGTCGACGAAATAGTTTGCCATTTGCTCATAATCCCTCTATATGCCACGTGGTCAGCATTTTATAACAGTTTTGCTTGACCTACATTCCAAGGCGTGTATTTACTTCTTCAGTGTCAGAAAATGCACATTATGAGGATCATAAATAAGGTAGGGCATATTTACTTTGTGCGTGTGAATGCATGTTTGCACATATAATACGACTTGACTTTGACACTTTACTGTCCCTGATAAACATGATAAATGCGTTAGAACGGTTTCGATAGGTAGCCTATTTTTTGGTTCACACAGTGGGTTCACACATGGAAAATGGATTCGTAGCTTCTGTTGTTATTTCAATAATACGGAAGCGCGATCCAAGTCTATTCATTATTTGCATGATTTATCGATCGTCTCTATATTTTCGTTCCATTATTCTAATAATTTCAGGCCTACCGTAAAAAGTATCTCATGATTCACGAACCATGATTTTTAGGGGGGGGGGGACTGACCACCTTGGTTGAAAAAATAGTCTAGCCCTCACTCTGTCCAATAGCAAAAACTGGCTCAACAAAATAAAAAAAAA
>MJUU01007019.1:72219-110749 GCA_002080025.1 Modiolus philippinarum
TATACAAGAAAGTGCACTGGTTAAATGGATGGACAAATTAGTAGTAGAACAATTACTCGATGCCGAAATAAAACGATGCTTGTACGGGTTTTTGTGAAGCTTAGGAATCCAGTACATAGTAGGCAAGGTGTTATCTTTAGGTGGAACTTTGAGCATTTCTGTGTCCTTGTAATGTTGTTTGGTGAGAGTTTGTTCATCACAATTGGTGCGTTTGAAAGTATTAGACTTGTCCAATTCGCTTTGTTGGACATCGATGTAGTATTTCTTTCAAATGATTGAAACCTTGTTAGAAGCTTTGTCAACTGGTACAAACACATATTTTTTGCCAAGATCTCTCAATTTAGACTTTATCCTATTAACAGACAGCTTAGGATGTGGCTCAACATAATTATCTTTATAAAAATTAATTCTGTTGCTGACTTTGGTAATAATTTTATCTTTGAACAAATTCAGTGCGTGCTGGGATCTATGATATGAAGAAATTGCAACACTACATCAAGCATATTGTTACACTTTAAGCAAGAATTAATTTTCCTAAGTAATGTTAGTAATTCAAGAATATGTGATGGTCTAAGGTTCCAATGTACTATATAAAATGTTTCATAGTTTCAGGAGACCTTTTGCACAACATGCATGTAGGATTCACCTGGTTTTGGTTAAAGGCAGCTTTATTATTCTGCAGATGATATGTTCCATTCAAAATTCTCAGTTTCGCTGGGGCTCTATGAAATGTGTCTGGTTGAGGTTCTAACACTTGCAAGTGATGAATGTAAAGTGCCTGGTTCATAATTGACCGTGTTAAGACATATTTAATAGGTGATTTTTCCTGTATTTACTTATAGATGGACTGGCTAACTTTAGTCTTCCACCTTCTTTTTGGAGGTGGTGATTCAAAAATATCTATAGCCATTCTGATCTTTGTGTATTTTGGCATGGCTTGATAATAGGATCAGTTTTACACAAAGAATTACATCAGAGTTAAGCTGAAAGGTGTGTAACATAACAAAGGTATAGATTCTTTTCTTCCTAACTCAAGTGTCTATGTCAACAAAGTATAAAAGCTGGAGTTTCACCACAAGACCTGTCATGGCCCAGCAACTAGGAAAAGACATGAATACCGAGTATCACCGTAGTCATGGTAGTACAATGTGCAAGCTGGGAAGCCATTCTTGGACATGTTCACACTTTTACGTACTAGAGTAATTTACATGGGAAGGGACACACTTTACAGTACATGCTTTAAGTCTCTGTCAACCATCATAATCAACATACCGTTTCAGGAATAATCCTACTGACTGTCTCTTAGTTTTGATGCCATGACTCTTGTATAAATCTCTCTGAATCTGCAGATTTGATCTGCCTTCTGAGTGTAACTTGATGATTAAGTTACGAACTGCAAGGGAAGGTCGACGAACCATTGTTGTTAGAAAACGTCACTCTGATTTAATTATTAATAGGTTTTATTTTTATGAAATGCATTTACGGTACATGCTTCACACGAAATACACGCTCCACACGATATACTCACACCACACGATATGAATTGTTCTGAGCGTGCGTACAGGAATGGAACGAATTGAATCGTGTGTTTCGTGTAAAACGTGTATGAATGGTACACGGAAGCAACTGAATCGTGTGTTTCGTGTAAAACGTGACACGCTACAAACGATTTGATTCATTTGAAACGGAACGAACGAAAAACGCGTGCGGAACGAACGAAACACGGAATGCACACGAAAACAGTGTCATGTTGAGCGTTCAATCAACTGTATGTCGTTTTTGCCATACGATACATGCGACATAAGAATACATCTGGACTTGCGTTATTAATTAGAAATATATTTAAATGGATTGGAGTACAACCAGAAATTCAGAAGGCTGAGCCTGTATCGCTCACCTGGGTAAGGTAATCTAAATAGAAGATGTTCCATACACCTTTCCCGTAAAGTTTGGGTCAATTTGCTTCAGCAGTTTCAGAGGAGATAGCCAATATATGCCTTTCCCATGGGGTCTAATGTTAAAATATGTCCTGTATTAGGAGCCATGCCTTTTGACGGATGGCAGTCCAACTTCAGAGAAGATAGCCAAATACATAAAATACTAGTATATGCTTTTCCCACAGGGGCCAATTTTCATTAATGTCAAGCTATGTCCTGGGCTGGTGGTCATGCTTTTTGGCGGATCGGAAACATTTCGGCAATATAAAAAAAATGAACTTCCATATATCATTCCTGTAAAGTTTGGTTCTATTTACTTCAGTAGCTTCAGAGGAGATAGCCAATATATGCCTTTCCACTAGGGTCCAATGGTAAATAATGTCTCTTGCTGTCTCTTGCTGGCGGCCATGTTCTTTTGGCTGATGGGGAAAATTTTGGCAGTCTAAGTAAAGGACTTTCCATACATCATTCCTATTAAGTTTGGTTCAATTTGCTTCAGTGGCTTCAGAGTATATAGCCAATTATATGCTTTTTCTATAGGGTCCAATGTTAAACTATGTCCTGCGCTGGTGTCCATTTTTTTTTTTTGAAAGATCAGACAAATTTAAGCAATCTATGTAAAAGGCATTCCATCCATCATTCCTGTAAAGTTTGGTTCAATTTGCTAGTAACTTCAGAGAAAATGACCATTATACATTTTATGTTTTCCCATAGGGTCGAATGTTAAACTATGTCCTTCGCTGACGGCCATGTTTTTTTAAGGATCAGAAAAATTACAGCAATCCAAGTACATCACCTTCCATACGTCATTCCTGTTAAAATTGGTTCAGTTTGCTTCAGGAGCTTCAGAAGAGTTAGCCAATATGTTTTCCCACATGGTCCAATTCTGCGCTGGCGGCCATATTTTTTGGCGGATTGTAAAAATTCCGGCAATCTAAGTAAAGGATCTTCCATTCATTATTCCTGTACAGTTTGGTTTAATTTGCTTCATCAACTCCAGAGGAGATGGCCAGTATATGCTTTCACCATACGGGGTCCAATGTTAAACTATGTCCTGCGCTTGCGGCCATGTTTTACATGGATCGGAAAATTTTCGGCAATCTAAGTAAAGGACCTTCCATACATCAATTATGTAAAGTTTGGTTCTATTTGCTTCAGTAGCTTCAGAAGAGATAGCCTATATATGCTTTTCCCATAGGGTCCAATGTTAAAGTATACCCTGCGCTGGCGGCCATGTTTTTGACGGATGGGGAAAATTTCGGAAATCTAAGTAAAGGACCTTCTATACATCATTCCTGTAAAGTTTGGTTCGTTTTCAGAGGAAATAGTCAGAATATAAAAGTCTACGGACGGACGGACGGATGACGGACGCCAAGCGTTGGCAAAAGCTCACATGTCTTTCGACCAGGTGAGTTAAAAAGGGGATATGATACATGAAGCAGAAGTAGACAGTTTGAAAGATAATGTACTTATTTAGAAAAAGGAAGAAAATTCCAATATCCGGTGTCTTCACTGGCATCTGATGCTGATGTCTGACTGTGGGAACCACGCGGCAGACAATTCAATTGAATAAAATGTTTAATAGACATAATATCTCTCTAATTAATGCATACAATTTCTTATTTTTATAAAGAAAACGTTAAAAATGTTTTAAAAATGCATGCTTAATGCCTTAAAACATAATAGTTTTCAATAAATAACACGACTCTTTTCTTAAATTTATTCTTATTAAATTATTACGTCTAAATTAAGATCGTCTTAAATAAGGCATGCTTATTTAATTGATTGATTGATTGAATATTGTTTAACGTCTACTCAGCAATATTTCAGCTATATCAAGACGAGAACAAGTTTGTTGATAAATAATCACTTTGGGGTATGGAAATGGCCATGGGACGGGAAATTCTGACTGCCACTGGAAAAGTAGGGTGAAATCGTCAAGGGCGGGGAATTTAGCCTTGTAGCCGATCACCTACGGACCACCCCAAAAGGAGCTTGCTACAAGGGTTCTTTAACGTGCAGGAAGCGTGGCATTTCTTCCAACACGTGGACCTGAGTTTACATCCCATCCGAAAGATGGGTTGTGTATTTATTAATCCCGCACAACCACGGAATGGGTCCTATTTCTATATCCCGGGACCCTCGGGGTCAGCCTCCGTTTAGGAGGGGTCACACCCCGCAAGCCGGAGATACTGGGTCCTATTTCTATATCCCGGGGTTCCCTCGGGGTCCTCTGTTAGGATGGCTCATACTCCAAGCTCAGAGGATGCTGCGGGCCTATTCTTCAGCCGGGACCGCGCACGGCGGGGCATGCTTATTTAATATTTCACGAAAGGATATAAAGTAAATGAATATGAGACCATAACACATATGTTAACTCCAACTGCAATAATTTTAATGAGCTGTATGGCCATTTCGGAAATTTATTCCTCATCAGCAGCACTAGAATCCAAACGAAGGAAATCCATAATTTCAAAAAATGTTAAAATTCATAAAACCAAACGAAATGCGAATAATCAGTAAAATCAAATATAGCTAAGGACAAAACTACGATGGTGGGAGTTGATCCTTCGTTTTTAGAATTAAGACGCATTATAAATAAATATTGAAATAATACGTGAAAATAAGGCATAGTTAATGTGTTATAACACATGCATTCATGTTAATAACACATTATTAACGTATTATTAATAACAATACGTGCTATTAACCATCCTTATTATGGCAACTCGTTTCACAAATACGTTTCCGTAGACATGCTTACAGAGTTAATTAGTTTTAAAACATGTGTCATTCTGTTTATTTTACTTATATGATCACACTTTTTTGCAAATAACTGTAACTGGGCGTTCTTATTTTTCGGGAAAAAAAATCATAAATTTACCCAAACATAATGCATTTGAACATATATATACCGGAGTCTGCGGCTGATTGATATATTGAATTTTTTCACTATCTGTGTCTATAAACGATTAAAAACGCCATATTCTGTGCAAAATTAATTAATTGGAAATTTACTATGGAGACGAATTTACTGAAGTTGCATTACTTCATTTTTGGAATAACGTTAACACATCGAATGTACGGTAAGTAATGAATATACATACAAATGTGCAATACAGCCAACACATGAAAATGTTCAAGATTTCACATAAAAGCTTTATAGCGATAATGTTTTTCATATTATTTTTTCCTTAAAAATCATGAACAGTTCTAAATCATTTGCAAAGTATTTTACCCAAAGGGTAATAACAAATATTGCAACCACTACAGTCCGTCTTAATTTAATATTCTCAAAGATTTTCTTTTTTTATTGCTCAACAAAAATACTGTTAACAGAAACTTCTATAACTGTAGCTTACCAAAGTACCCCGTAATACCAGTACCACAATGTAATCCATACTTGAGGTGAATCTTCACCATGATGTCTAGTTTTAAAATTTATACATATATTTTCATACCTAAGTGTTCAGACAAAGAGGTGCTATGCGCCAAATCGAAATCCATTAAATACTGATATGATAAAATGACCTCAAAAGAAAACAGAATTCGAAGCCCATATTTTTGCAAATGTTGATTCGCTGAAAGAAGTTGTTCACAAACTTCGTACCGAACACTAATGTTGAAAAATTTAAAAAAAGTTGAAATTTATAATTTAATAGAATACGTAAATCTATTTGTTTCATCAAAATTTTCCATGTTAGAACAAATCTTATTACTATAATATAATGTCAAATGTTTTTATTTCGTTTGTATATAGCTAAAGAATTTATTTCCCAAACTCGCAAGCTATCATTACTTTTTAGATATTTATGTCGATCCAGACAAAGTTATTCTACTTTTCTTGGTTTAAGCTTATTTTATTGTCAAACAAGTGTGGACCCAAATTGATGTCTTGCCCGTCCCTACATGGTCACAAAATTGATGTGAAAACTCAAACTGACTAAATCAGAAAACTAAACATATTCCCTAGACTGTGAAATTAGGATAACTGACAAAAGCAATAAAGCACACTGTCATGTATCACCTAAAACCAAAATGCCAAATATCAGTAACCTAACACTGATAGATACTGAAAAACAAAACCTGTTCACTAGCCCACGAAAATGAGGTCAAGTGCTAAAGCTAAATAGCAGACTGTCGTGTTCCATTTAAGACAAACCCACATACCAAATATTACTGACCTTACATTAATAGAGACTGGGAAACTTAACATGACCACTGGACTATGAAAATGAGGACACGGACAATAGCCATATAGCAGACTGTCACGTAACACCAAAGACCAACCTATATATCAAATATCACTGACTTACCACTTATAGTTACTGAGAAAATGACCAAATCCAAAAAACTTAACATGCTCACTGGACCATGAAATTGAGGTGAAGGATAAATGCCACATGTCAGACTGTCATGTACTACCCAAGACCAGCCTACATACCATGTATCGTTGATCTACCACTTTTAGTTACTGAAAAACTAAACTAAGCACAAAAACTTAACATGTTCATTGAGCCGTGAAATTAAAGTCAAAGACAAAAGCCATATAACAGTCTGTCATGTAATACTCATCAAGATCAACCTATATACCAAATATCATTGACCTAACACTTATGGTTACTGAGAAAATGACTTAATCACAAAAACTGAACATGCTCAATAGACCGTTAAATTGAGGTCAAGGATGAAAGCCATATGACAGACTGCCATGTACTACCTTAGACCAACCTACATACAATATATCATTATCCTACCACTTGTAGTTACTGAGAATCTAAACTAACCACAAACACTTTACATGTTCATTAGACCATGAAATTGAGGTCACAGACAAAAGGCTTTAAGCTGAATAGCAGACTGTCATATACTACTCAAGACCAACTTATATACCAAATATCAATGACCTAACACTGATAGTTACTGGGAAAATGAGAAAGCAGCACACCAAATATCAAGTGGCTGTGATTGGTATGTGCAGAGAAATAATGCAACAAAAATAATGTTTGACGGAAAGATGGTCGGATGGACGGAAAGTGGTAAAACAGTATACCCCCTCCTTGGGCATGTTGGGAGTGGGGGTATAAAAATTGAAAACTCTGGACAGTATTAAAGCATTAACAGCATACAGTAGGGTGCAGACATAACCTCTCGTCCAAGTTAACTTGGGGAGCAGTCATGAGAACAGTCCTAAGTTAACTTGAACTTGAAGTTAACTTGGAGCAGTCATAGAATCCTGACTGCTCTGACCAGTCATAGAGCCCTGACCGCTCTAACCTGTCATAGAATCCTGACTGCTCTGATAAGTCGTATAGCTCTTTAAAACATGCTAAAACAATTATACAAGAACTGTAAATACTCAAAATTTAATAAGCGATGGATACGTCCCACATTCCCTACCACGCGCACACGATTCACATAACCAACGCATAAATTTTTCACACGTTGAGTGCAGTTTTCTTCAATATATTAATTTTGCCGTAACCATATCAGAACTGTCAGAAAACAGTCACTTTTATGTGGTACTCGAAAATTGTAATGCTGTAAATGTCCGTCATTTTGTAAAATAAACAATTAGATAAATAAATAAACAAAACTGAATAAAAATCTGTCCTGTAGTAAATAAAATATCCTGCAAACAGCCACAAACATCAAATATTAGAAGAGGTGCATATTTCATTTTCACTTTAAAATGATGCACCCACAATACTACAACTTGTTGTAATTTTAATGAGATTATAGGTTCTTGTTTGACCTTAAATATAATAAGAAGAAGTAGATTTTCTTCATTCAATATCATATCGATGCCCGAAAAACTTCAACTTTCTGTAATTTAACCTGAAATATATAAGAATCAGATTTTCCTCTTTCGATATCATATCGATGCCCGCAATACTTCAACTTTCTGTAATTTAACCTGAAATATATAAGAAGAAACATATTTTCTTCATTCGATATCATATCGATGCCCGCAATACTTCATTTTTCTGTGATTTAACCTGAAATATGTAAGAAGAAGCAGATTTTCTTCCATTCGATATTATATCGACGTCGCAAAACTTCAACTTTCTGTAATTTAACCTGAAATTCATAAGAAGAAGCAGATTTTCTTCATTAGATATTATATCGCTGCCCGCAATACTTCAACTTTCTGTAATTTAACCTGAAATATATAAGAAGCAGATTTTCTTCATTCAATATTATATCGATGCCCGCAATACTTCAACTTTCTGTAATTTAACCTGAAATATATATATGAAGAAGCAGATTTTCTTCATTTGATATTATATCGATGCCCACAATACTTAAACTTTCTGTAATTAAATCTGAAATATGTAAGAAGAAGCAGATTTTCGTCATTCGATATAATATCGATGCCCGCAATACTTCAACTTTCTGTAATTTAACCTGAAATGTTTAAGAAGAAGCAGATTTTCTTCATTCGATATTATATCGATGCCCGCAATACTTCAACTTTCTGTAATCTAACCTGAAATATGTAAGAAGAAGCAGAAGAAGCAGATTTCCTTCATTCGATATTATATCGATGCGTGCAATACTTCAACTTTCTGTAATTTAACCTGAAATATATAAGAAGAAGCAGATTTTCTTCATTCGATTTCACATCGATGTACACAATACTTCATTTTTCTTTAATTTAACCTGAAATTCATAAGAAGAAGCAGATTTTCTTCATTAGATATTATATCGCTGCCCTCAATAATTCAACGTTCTGTAATTTAACCTGAGATATATAAGAAGCAGATTTTCTTCATTCGATATTATATCGATGCCCGCAATACTTCAACTTTCTGTAATTTAACCTGAAATATATATATGAAGAAGCAGATTTTCTTCATTTGATATTATATCGATGCCCACAATACTTAAACTTTCTGTAATTAAACCTGAAATATATAAGAAGATTTTCTTCATTTTATATAATATCGATGCCTGCAATACTTCAAATTTCTGTAATTTAACCTGAAATATATAAGAAGAAGCAGATTTTCTTCATTCAATATAATATCGATGCCCGGAATACTTCAAGTTTCTGTTATTTAACCTAAAATATATAAGAAAAGACAGATTTTCTTGATGAATAGTATATAGGCCCAAAACATGTGATACTCTATATGTTAATTTGTTAATGTTTTTTAAGTTGTAAAGTTGCAGTTATAAATATCTATATTATCTCTCAAAATCGGAAATAAGGTTACGACCAGTTGATTTTCAGGGGATGGAATTGGGCGATTTTGTAGATAAATATATTAATCTTGGTCCCAGTTGGTACTTATATTAGTCCCAGGTCCCAGAGAAAAAAATAATATTTTAATCCTACTTGTCGTGGAAATAAATAATTTATTTGTTCGAAATTTTCATAAAAATAAATAATTTTTCTAGGCAAAGAAAACAGGCAAATATATCTATAAAATGTGGTTTTTTGAATGAAGGTAGTAAACGCACATTACACGATACACGCAATGCACGATACCCGCACACGCTTTACACGACGAGTGCACACGATGAGCGCTAATTTGGGAATGTCGCGTTTCCATTGCTGTAACATTAAAGCAGTCAGGGCACTATGACAGGTCAGAGCAGTCAGGATTCTATGACTGGTTAGAGCGGTCAGGATTCTATGACTGGTCAGAGCAGTCAGGGCTCTACGACCAGAACAGGTCAAAGCAGTCAGGATTCTATGACCAGAACAGGTCAGAGCAGTCAGGGCTCTAGAACAGTTCTAAAGTTAACTTAGAGTAGCTTTTATGACTGCTCTATGACTGGTCAAAGTTAACTTGAAAATGGTCCTAAGTTAACTTAGAAGAGCTTTTATCACTGGTTCAAGTTAACTTGGCGAGAGGTTATGTCTGCACCCTACTGTATGTACAGGAAGTGTAATAAAAATAATTTGTTTAAAATAATTGCACTTCATACCGAAGGGCAGTTTAACATCAATAACAGTCAGATATTTAACATATAAAAACTTGGGCATGTTGGGTTTGATTGCTAATTGAGGTTCATTGGTGTTTGGTCTATGCCTAGACGCCCAAGGCCATGTTGACTTCAGAGTGTCTTACACATGTAACGCCAAACTCAAAATAACAATTTAATGCAGTGTAGTAGTCACTTTAAATGTTATTTTTCATGTTTATATACATATACATGTACTTTTAAATTTACAAGGATAAATGCCACATGTCAGATTGTCATGTACTACCCAAGACCAGCCTACATACCATGTATCGTTGATCTACCACTTTAAGTTACTGAAAAACTAAACTAAGCACAAAAACTTAACATATAAATATATTAATCTTGGTCCCAGTTGGTACTTATATTAGTCCCAGGTCCCAGAGAAAAAAATAATATTTTAATCCTACTTGTCGTGGAAATAAATAATTTATTTGTTCGAAATTTTCATAAAAATAAATAATTTTTCTAGGCAAAGAAAACGGGCAAATATATCTATAAAATGTGGTTTTTTGAATGAAGGTAGTAAACGCACATTACACGATACACGCAATGCACGATACCCGCACACGCTTTACACGACGAGTGCACACGATGAGCGCTAATTTGGCAATGTCGCGTTTCCATTGCTGTAACATTAAAGCAGTCAGGGCTCTATGACAGGTCAGAGCAGTCAGGATTCTATGACTGGTTAATGCGGTCAGGGCTCTATGACCAGAACAGGTCAGAGCAGTCAGGGCTCTACGACCAGAACAGGTCAAAGCAGTCAGGATTCTATGACCAGAACAGGTCAGAGCAGTCAGGGCTCTAGAACAGTTCTAAAGTTAACTTAGAGTAGCTTTTATGACTGCTCTATGACTGGTCAAAGTTAACTTGAAAACGGTCCTAAGTTAACTTAGAAGAGCTTTTATCACTGGTTCATGTTAACTTAGGTTATGTCTGCACCCTACTGTATGTACAGGAAGTGTAATAAAAATAATTTGTTTAAAATAATTGCACTTCTTACCGAAGGGCAGTTTAACATCAATAACAGTCAGATATTTAACATATAAAAACTTGGGCATGTTGGGTTTGATTGCTAATTGAGGTTCATTGGTGTTTGGTCTATGCCTAGACTCCCAAGGCCATGTTGACTTCAGAGTGTCTTACAAATGTAACGCCAAACTCAAAATAACAATTTAATGCAGTGTAGTAGTCACTTTAAATGTTATTTTTCATGTTTATATACATATACATGTACTTTTAAATTGTATACATTTTGTATAGCTGTAGTACTTATCTCACATAACATATTGACTGAATCTGAGATTGACAAAAAGAAAAAACTGCATCATAATTCATTAATATTAATTGAAAATATGAATTAATCTGTGTTAACATTTACCCTTTTTGTGTCGGTTTGGCCTTGTGAGTTTCGTCCCCTTTATGAAAATTGAAAATACTCATATGCAATGGGACTCGTCAGTAGGCAGTGCATATGAATTGTTTTCACGTACATGTATATATGTATCTGATCAATTAAATGATCTGAAAAAGTAATTGGGAATGTGCAAGGAATTATAAATGGTAACTCATGAGTGTTGAATGGTTTGATATTAAAATCCTACATCTGCTTTACACAATAATCATCAACAATCATGGGTCCAACAATTGAATAAGAATTGATTTAAAAATGTTAAATGTAGACAAAATGTATGTCTGTCTGTGTCATTCAATCCCTAGGCATTCAATAACCTAAGAAGTTTGGTTTGTTCCTCATGCGTGTAAGTGGTTTAGTTTTCTCGGAGATGAACCTTCTTTTCTTTTCTTAACTTGTGGATCACTGTCTTCAATAAAAATCGAATGGTAATCGATTGATTTGTTCGACTAATCAAACATTTATCTATCAAACTCTCTGAACAGTTTGACCAATGATTTTGATTAGAAATGTGTGATCAATTTCTGATTGATTAATGCTAAGTTGTGCAATAACACAAAATTAACATCAGCCATCTAAATTGTTAATATATCTTGACTAATCAATTTACATGTACATAACTGTTACTCAGATGGTACTAAACATTATCTCAAGTTAAAGGAAAATTTCAGTGATCACTTATCGATCACAAATTTCAGTGATCACTTATCGATCACAAATTTCAGTAATCACTTATTGATGACAAGTTTCAGTGATCACTTATCGATCAAAATAATCAGTGAAAGTCCTCAAAGAGTTTGATTGATAAATGTTCGATTAGACGATCTATTCAATCGATTACTGTTCGATTTTTATCGATATGTGATCGATTATCAATTTGATCTATTAATTAAGTCTGGTAGGATACATCGGAGGCGCAAGTGGGGGCACAAAATTAACAATTTACCCAATAAACTGTGGACACAGGATATGTCTTGTCCGCCCCTTGCTACGCTTAAATTTGCACATTGATCTACTGTAGCAGCCTTAGAAATAAATATGATGGGATCAGTCATGCATGACTAATTAAGGGGCCAGGGCCACCATCTGGGCATGGAATTGGTACTTACTCCTACTTCTGGTACAGGCTGTACAAACTGCTTCCTAAAAACTTAAGATGATATTTCATGCGTGACTAATGGGTCAAGACCATTATCTGGGCATGGAATGGGTACATACTCCTTAAGATGCAACTGTATGTCAAATATCAATTGGATTGGACTACTGGTACAGGCTGTACAACCTGCTTACTAAAAACCTAAGGTGATCATTCATTCTTGACTAAGGGGCCAGGGCCATGACCTAAGTAGGGATTCGAGTTGTACCCATACTGATGCAACTGCACATCAAATACTATACACGTACAACATAAGCTTTTTAATTCACAATGAAACTGCCCCTGTCAGAAACGCTATCCCCAAGTCTCGCTTTCGAGACTTTTTTGTCCCAGGCAAGACAAAAAGGGGAGGGGTCCAATCCTTGATGTTAATTAGACTAAGGAGGACGCCCCTGCTAGGAAAATTCCACTTTTCAATAAAGGGGGTGGGGGTCTGATGGGGGTGCAACATGTCCGAATCTGCTAATGTACTGAGCAACTGCACATAAGGGTGAGAATATAGAAAAATGGTAACAGATAAATTAATCATTTATATATGGAAGCTGACAAATTGTCATGTATAATATGTATATGGAAGAAAATATGATCTTGTATGAGGGGGATCTGGGGAGAATCATAAGTTTACATGTATTATTACTACATGTACATGTAAAATCCTGAACTACAACAGTACAAAGGAACTGAAAAAAGAATGAAATATTGATCCCGTGCATTTATTTCCCAACATCCATGGCTTAAATTATACAAATCCTGATTTCCCAAGCTTAAAAACTCCCGGAAAAGGTCTAATTGCCCTCTGTTACACTCGCTATTATAGCAGGTTATATGCAGGAAGTTTGATCAGCTTTAAAAATAAGCAGGAAATAAGACGTAGGAAAATCTTAAAAGTGCAATTCAATATTTACAAAGACTCTTGAACAATCTCCCTTTTCCAAGTTCACATAATTTTTTTCAGCTGTTCCTTCTTCACGCACAACACCCTTTTCCCATTTTTTAAACTCACTTTTTTGTAACATCCCTGTTTCCAGTTGACTTTACATAAGAGGCAAACTCCGCACTGCTTAAACCCCATCAACCAAGATCCATTCAAAACACAGAAAATGAGTACGCCAAGGGGGTCACTCGCTATATATTGGGTGATGGGGAGATTCTGACAAACGGGGGCATTTTTATCATATTTTTGCTACGATTAGTACATTTGAAGTTTTCCAGGGAAGGGGTCTATAAAATACAGTCTCTAAGGCCATAATAAAATAATTTCTAGATTTTCATCCATTAAAAATTTGGAGTGGGTGGGCAAATTATATTTTATATTTTCTATAAATTTAATTTGTGTTAAATCACTGAAATGCTGTCAAATTAAAAGAATACACCCAAATTGGCCAAAAATTGTAATAATTTTTTTTCAGGTGAGTGAAAAAACTGACAATTGCTGGTGAAATACACTGGTGTTTAAACTGACATTTATGATTTGCTAGTTTTATATTTCTATGTAATTAACAACAGGAAGTTAATGCTGTGTGAAATGTCAGACCTGAGTGCTTTGTAACCGAAACACTCTGTGTGACAGTGTGTACTGTACCGTTAAGAAGAAAGATAATTAATATTTTGTAAAATTATGATATTGAATAATAAAGACTTAAATTTTACAGATTTTCGTGATCTAAAGATTCCAAGTTCCATAACTCTGGAATGGAAAAAAACATGAGAGTACGTTGTCTTCTATGGTATATGTACTTAACAATCCTACAAAGTATCACGAAAAATGATCAAAGGATTCTCATGTTAAAGTACAATGTGTGGACAGAAAGTGCCATTTCATGAATTTTGGGGATATTCCAGGTCCCAAAACTCTGGAATGGAAAATCTGCACCAAAGAAAAAGGAAAGAGAGCATTCTTCCTGCAAAGTTAAAAGAAAAATGGTCAAAGCGATCTCCAGTGCGATTAAGACGCGTAAAGACGGACAGACATCAGTATACCATAATACATCCCATCAAAGACGGGCGTATAAAAATGTTTGGATTAAGTAAAAGCGTCCCAAATTCATATGCTGGCAAGCAGGATCATATTTTACCATATTCCAGCTTTAAAAGATAACTTTTTATTGTCTTTAATTTCCCATTTCTGTACAATATTTTACGAAAGGATATGGAGTAAATGAACATGAGACCATAACACATCTGTTTACTCCAACTGCAATAATAATAGTTTATTAGGTTTTGTGTCAAATTCTCCCAAGGATCAACAGGAAATGTGATTCATCCTATTTTTACAAAATGATAAATGTTTTCGTAATTTTTTTATGATTACACAATACTTTTTATGGTTAATGTTCTTACATTTGAAATTTTGGAAATCGAACCATGTAAGAAAATCAAAATTGCAGAACAGTCCAAATTGTTTACTTTGTCTTCCAGTTCCTTGGCATTTTTAGGATGTCACAATGTCTGAAGCAATCAGCAACCTAGATTCTGTAGTGCAGCATCTCGTTTGTGAATGTTTGTATATTGGCTTCGACAATTTGTTAACACAATTGAAAACAGAAAGATTATTCATCTAATTGTGATTAATTTCTTGTAAAAGGGATAAAAAGGATATTTCTGGTTAAACTTCGGGAGGATTCATTGATAACTCCAGGTCAACCGGATATAACTTTTGTGAATGTGCTCAGCAGGCCAAGGTAGGCGCAGGGAAAAACGATCAAGTTGAAAGGCCTACCTTTTGGAGGATCAGTTGTCTTACTCAGTTGTCCCAAACCACGCCCATTCTTTATTCCTAAATGAATGACTGAATGGATGTAACATCTCTGCATTTTTAAAAGTGAGACAATACAGTAGGGTAAACTGATACTAAGTCGGACATGATCATGAGTCGGACAAAAATTGTGAAAGCGATATTTAAGAGCATTTCTCTGTTTATGTGAACATTTGTCTTAACAACAACGTCATTGGTATCGCCATAATCTCTGACACTTTCTGTTGAGGACAATATAAGGGACCACCCATTTAACATGAAAGGGGGGGGGGGGTATTTTTTTAATCATGTATCAACATTTTTTTTTTCAAAATTAGCATTATTTTTTTTAGGCAGAAACTCTCCTTCATCAATTATGCAGCCAAAATATTTTTTTCACAAAAAATTGGATTCAGAAAATTTTGTTGGAAAAAAAACAAAGACCCCCCCCCCATTTCAAGTTAAATGGTCGGTCCCTAACTGTTACCCGCCTGCAAAGACAGCTGATTTTTCTATAGCTCGTTGAACATGTGGTAAACGTTTTTGTAATTTTTCCCATTGATATTGAGTCGGACAAAGTGATCACTTTAGGTACCCTTAGAAATCATTTCAAAAATAATAAATGATAATATTGTTTACAGCAAAACAAAGCAAATTTAAGCACTGCAATACTTTGTTACTTTTATTAAGGAAAAAAATTGATAAAACACGAAAAAATGACTTTAAAAGTAAGGTGTCAGAGCTACGATCATTTTTGTCCGACTCGATGTCAAGTTTGGAAATTTTACAGTTTCGTGCATAAATCGGACAAAACGAATTATTCGGGGCCTCAAAAGAAAGGAAATTACCAATCAGGGTTTGTACTTTACTGTAGGACTCATTTTGATTGGTTTGAACTTGTATTCTTCGAAGGGCAGTTGGTAAAAAATAAAAGTGTCCGACTCACAACCAGTTTACCCTATCAGTGTATTGGGCACAGGTCATTTGATTTTCTGGGGGGTGAGGGGGGCTGGGATTTTCAACCGATACAGGAATTTTGGCCCGCTAATGTACTAAGTAAGAAGATAATCTTTTTTCCCAAATACACTTTTCAGGAAAATTTGCTGAGCACAGAGTGAGGGCTAGACTATTTTTCCAACAACCGTGATGGTAGCAAAGCCCCCTGTTCTCAAAACAAATCGGGTAAAGCGAATTATTCGGGGCCACAAAAGACAGAAAATGACCAATCAGGGTCAGTACTTAATTATAGGACTCATTTTGATTGGTTAGAAGTTGTGTTCTTTAAATGGCAGTTGGTTAAAAATAAAAGTCTCCGACTCACGAATAGTTTACCCTATCAGTGTATTAGGCTAATGTCATTTGATTTTCGGGGGGGGGGGGATTTTCAACGGATACAGGAATTTTGGCCCGCTAACGTTGGGAGATTATCTTTTTTCTCAAATACACTTTCCAGGAAAATTTGCTGAGCACAGTGTGAGGGCTAGACTTTTTTTCCAACAAATGTGACAGAAGCAAGAATCGGGGTCATTTTTTTCTCTAAAAATCACAGCCCCTTGTTCGCGAAACCGTGGCAGTCTGTTAAAATTAAAAGTGTCCAACTCACGATCAGTTTACCCTAACAGTGTATTAGGCACAGGAAGAAGATTATCTTTTTTCCCAAATACACTTTCCAGGAAAATTTGCTGAGCACAGAGTGAGGGCTAGACTAGTTTTCCAACAAACGTGATGGTAGCAAAGCCCCCTGTTCTCAAAACAAATCGGGTAAAGCGAATTATTCGGGGCCACAAAAGACAGAAAATGACCAATCAGGGT
This sequence comes from Modiolus philippinarum, assembly GCA_002080025.1. Classification (NCBI taxonomy): domain Eukaryota; kingdom Metazoa; phylum Mollusca; class Bivalvia; order Mytilida; family Modiolidae; genus Modiolus; species Modiolus philippinarum. The sequence goes on from MJUU01007019.1 coordinate 89,250, forward strand.
CAGTACTTAATTATAGGACTCATTTTGATTGGTTAGAAGTTGTGTTCTTTAAATGGCAGTTGGTTAAAAATAAAAGTGTCCGACTCACGAATAGTTTACCCTATCAGTGTATTAGGCTAAGGTCATTTGATTTTCAGGGGGGGGGGGCTGGGATTTTCAACGGATACAGGAATTTTGACCCACTAACGTTGGGATATTATCTTTTTTCTCAAATACACTTTCCAGGAAAATTTGCTGAGCACAGAGTGAGGGTTAGACTATTTTTCCAACAAATGTGACAGTAGCAAGAATCGGGGTCATTTTTTTCTCTAAAAATCACAGCCCCCTGTTCGCGAAACCGTGGCAGTGTGTTAAAAATAAAAGTGTCCAACTCACGATCAGTTTACCCTAACAGTGTATTAGGCACAGGTCATTTGATTTTCAGGGGGGGGGTGGGATTTTCAACCGATACAGGAATTTGGGCCCGTTAACTTCAGGAGATTATCTTTTTTCCCACATACACTTTGCAGGAAAATTTGCTGAGCACAGAGTGAGGGCTAGACTATTTTTCCAACAAACGTGAATCGTGGGCATTTTTGTTCTCTAAAATTCACAGCCCCCTGTTCTCGAAACCGCTCAAGCTTCAAGCGCATTTTTCAGGGACAGTATTTAAAGTGCCACAGCCAGTTCGTTTAATTGTGCAAACATGCATTCACATGCACAAAGTAACTATGCATTCTATATACCTGATTTATAACGTGCACTTTCTTCACACGCCTTGGAATGTAGGTCAACCCAGAGGTGTTATGAAATGCTGACCACGTGACTTATATTTGTAATGGGCGATTTGACAAAATGGAAATTCTTGTTTGTCGACATTTCTGTAAATATAACTTGCATCAAGCCATAAAAATGCTAAATGGTAGCACCATAATTTGAAGAAAACTGCATGTAAATTGAGAAAAATATTTTTTCTTGCAACACTTGTCGATCTCTATGAACGACGAAATATGTACATAAGCTTCTCTGATCTTCTCTGTGTTAAATTTTGAGGTCCACGACGGGGATATTTTGCAACGCTGACAAAGAAATTTATAATATATTTAGATAAAAAGAACAATTGGATTGGATACACGTTATTACAACGTAATTATTCTCTCCATATAATAATAATATACAAATACATATGACAGCAATAGAGATGATTTACAAATACATTTTTCATTAAACATGCATTTTGTAGTTATGTTTCATTCATTATGTTTATTTTAAGAAAAAAATAATATACAAATAAATAAAAAGACTGATCTGTAGTTATGAACACTAGTAAAGGTGAGAGTACATGTATTTTCTTCGTCACTTAGATTAGAGTTTCCAAATAAGATATTTTCAATTGAAATTGTAGTTATTGGTTATATGTTTCTGAATAAAGTAATTCTGGGATTCAAATATAGGGAACAATCAAGAAAAAAATGAATAGCATCTTCTTATTCAAATTCACATCCACAACATGGATCATTTACAAGATTACACCTAAACAAATCTTCATTCAAAGCACTACATCTATGTCGTAATTTTGTATGAATAATATTGACCTTACGACTACCAATGTAAAAGTAAAAATTTTGTCAGCGGGTATAACTTTTTGAAAACTTTTGGTTGATTGAATGGATCTGACATCTGAATTAAGACGACCCCAAGCTCATGTAATTGAAATTAAAGAATCTTAGTGAGCAAGCTCACGTATCCCACGCCCCTACATATTAGAAAATCCTGCATTATTGAAATCCAAAAGTACCCTAAAAGCAACATCATACATAGAAATGACAAAGTTCATCAATGTGTAATTTTGTCAAAAATGATCAAAATCAAAATCCAAGTAGCATGTACATCTTTGATATATGCACAATCATTCTGCACAATGAAAATTGAAAGGGGATTCAAAGGAGTTGCAGTGACCAGATGATACTTTGGTATTTTAACTGAAAATCCCATAACTCCCACGAAAAATTATCAAATCAATATGGTAGTAAAGTACATTGTATGCACATCTATACATCATGACAAACAATCCGACTAAATGTGAAAGCAATCCTTCAAGAGGAGTTGCCGTGACAAGAACGGGACTGACGGATAGACACGGGTCAAAATAATTATACCCTCCGCAACTTCGTTGCATGGGGTATAAAAAAGATTTGAAAAAGGTGTCTAAACGACATCTCGTATTTCTATCTTGTTGAGTATTTCTAAGATTATAAATCATATTTTCTGAATAGCAATTGAGACAATCGATCAAATATTCGGGAGCCCTTTATCTGTGTATTTTGTGAAATATGACAAATTTTCTGCGAGGATTTCGAGATCATCCGGCCTTACAACAGTCCGGCCCTATGCCAGTCCGGCCTTATGACAATCCGGCCTTGGTCTATCCGTCCCTGTATTGTTAATTGATACTATGTCGTTGTTTTGTTCAGTTTGGTCATGATATCGGGGCCTAGAAATTCGTAATATTTATTGTTCAGACTTCAAGTATATTGATGCATTTATCAGAAATTTGTCATAAAAAATTGCTGCAGAATATAGGAACGAAGGAGTTTTAACCATTTACGAAATCGTACAGTGAGGGATAGCCTCTAAACTATGTACCAAGTTTATTATTTTTATTTGAAATGTTAGCAATACCTATATTTAAGGAACTGACTGAGCATAACGAAAGAACAAAATTCAAGTGGATTAAATAAATCAGAGTCCAAATTCACAGCAAATATGAGAACACCAGAAATAAAAGACCATAGTCACGATACACAAACATGCTAAATATAACACTAAAACTTCAGGACATGAGTTTGCTTTCCATCTTCGAAAGTAAAAAAATTGGCAGATATGAAGTTGACTGAATTTTTCTTATGGCAAGAACAAATTCAACTCCTTACAACAACTTTTCGCGGAAAACAACAGTAATACATAAATTATCGTAAGGCCGGGTCTACTTTTAAGACAGGGCCGGACTGGAATGAGGCCGGAAAGTTCAGGGCCGGATAGGCAGGGACGGATTTGTCATAAGGCCGGAACATCTTGTTACCTTCTGCGAGTACGTCTATCTCTTAAGGTTTCCTACTCAGCTAAAAAAACAGTGATTCCATGCTGGTAAAACGCGGCAGCCCAGTAATAGTTCTTCTTGCTTCTAACTGTACTTTGTCAATTTTATCCGCATCACTTAAGTTTCAACCATCCCAAAGGTCACATGCATATTCTTAAAGTGGTAGTATATAAGTTAAATGATTCTTATTTTGATTAAGTCTACTGAGGAGAACAAAAACTTACTCGCGCTTTATTCTATTTTTCCTATTATTAATCAATGAATAACATTTGTCTTACCACAGTTACACCACCATCTGAAGATTGTCAAAAAAAAAATCAAAAGGGCTGCCTTTTCCAAGATTACGTTAAAAATGAAGATGCAATATATCGGTATCTGTTTAAATTTTGTTATATCGGCTATTTCTCGCGATTGCAAATCTAGTCATTTTTTGAATTTCAAACAAGAATAGAATTCCTGGGACCTTCATCGATCAAGCAATATACTAGTATTGCAATGTTTTCAAACGGTAAGGGTTGTTCCAGAATTTAATGTGTGGCAATGTGGGGAGGATTTTTCACCACAACTACCAATCATTTTTTTTTCTATATTTCCTGTAGTGAATATATCGAAAATACTAAAATCTAAAACCAAACAAATACCTCTTAACATATATAAATCCGTCTAAAATGTACGAGACAATATCACTGTAGTTTTTTTTTCTAATCCTTTTCAAGTTTCATATTCTGGTTTTTGTACTGTATAAAATCACATACCTTATTGCAGAGATAAACATAAATGGTCAGAATAGGGGACAAGAAAAAACACAAGATGATGCCTCGTCATCTGTTGTCAATATCCTGTCAAGATTGTTCCCATGAAAATGAGTTGCCTGACCAAGCTATTAGTGTTATTAATATTTGGTATAAATTTCATGAAAAGCCGTCAAAATTTGTAGCCATGAGAGCGCTTACAAAGTCAATTTTTAGATTGGTGTAAATACGAAAATCTATAATGTTACAGCGGTAATTAATAAACAAGTCAAAACAGTTGGAGCGGTCAATGACTTTAGTAAGTAAGTAGATAGTAAATATTTATTCCTTGATTGTTGTAATACACAAGTTTGTTTGTTCTACTACTTATTAAAACAGAAAAAAAAACCAAAAATGACCTAAAATAAACAGTTGATGACTAGAATAATCCATACATGTTGTCATCAATTCTGGACATGTATGTTAAAATATTCAATCTTGGTCAATTATCAGTTTTATAACTTTTATATACAAATTAAATTTGAGAACACCTTTTATTTGATTAAACAGAAAACAATGACGTTAGACAGTTACAAAGCACAGAAATAGAAAACATATTATTTAAATACAAGGCACTCACAGTGTGAACTCCAGTGAAACTGAGAGTGGCATCGGGTGCTCCGGAAGTGTAAGCATGTCCTGCTCTGTTAACAGCAACCGTCACAAACGAGTTTTACTTGTCAATCGGTACCTTTTTATAAAAACTACAAAGTAAGCGCACGCTATTACAAATCATCAAGAATCCTTTATTTTTGTAGTTGTTACACCTTCTCACTTGTTTTATTGTATAACTGTTTTAACTGTTTGGACTTAATGGATTTTTGACTGTGAAGCTTATTTTACATTGATATTCCCAGTGCTCTCCATTGCGAAAAAAGTCAGCTAGTGCAACCGAAAATCAAATAGATATCGGAACGTGGAGAAACAGCACAAATGCATAAACAAAATAATTCATATCTGTCTAGAAGATTGGGCAACGATATATATATAGAATATATAAATGTTTATTAAATATAAAGTGACAAAATTTTCAGTCAACAAATGATTTTCTTCGGGATCTTAATTTAAGACGTTTTTATATTATTGCGATTGATGATAAGATATATCAGCATATTTGGAAAATGTACATACTAGAATGTCATTTTTCTTCCCTTTCACACAGGTGACTTACAAAAAAGTATGTTTACAATTAAAGTAGCTACAACGAAATTTGCCGCGACTTTTCTCCAAAAATCTTTTTTTTTTGTAAATGTTAAAGGACGACATATCATACACCAATGGCAAGCTAATTTTTGCCGCTTCATACCATGCATTACCATAATTTTACAATAAAGGGGTAAAAAGTTTTCCATTACCCTTCTGGGAGTATACCTGGTTAATTGAACACCTGTATTTATTGTTATAATACCCTGGGGTCTATCGATTAACCAAAACACGTGGGTCGGGAGTTAATCTCGATTGTCTTACCTAAGTTAACTGTAAAATGTTTAATTTTCAAACTTAGGTGTTCCTTTGAATATTCAGAGCTTTCTGAAAACTTTTTTTTTGCCGCTGCTGTTTCTACATCCTCTTCGTTTAAAATTGTTTTTGAGTTGACCTAATCGTTTTTTTCACATAGTCTTCCTTCGAACAGATTCGTCTCATTCTGAGAGCTTGGTTGTATGGATTGTTTTGGTTACATGTGAAGGATGACAGCTGCTCAGCAAAAGGTATCGGTTGGTTTCCTTGTCTATATTTTTAGATACAAATGTAACTTTCCAACAGAGGCAAGCACTGGCGAGGTATCTTATATCAACATTATTTACAGATTACATAAAAATTAAAATCATAATAAGTCATTGTTATTTAATGAAACATTGTTATAATAGAAATAAAACACTATCCAGCTACATGGTAAAATTATGAATTAAACTGATCCTAAAATGTAAAATCAATATAAAAATGTAATTATTTGCATAAAAATATTCTACATCTGTGAAATATTAATATATATATAAAAAACTGTACGTTTTGTGATGCATATATAAAAATATTTTACATATTTTTTTCAATTTCAATACCAAAACATTCACTAATTGAAAAAAAAAAACCTTTATCACCGTTTAAAAGACGTGGTTAAATTAGGGTAGGTAACTCCAAAAAAAAATGGATTTATAGTGACGCATTGTTGGCGTTTATTTGAATATCGGAAAAAGATTATGAACAAATATGTGCGTAGGTACACTCGACATGTTTCGGTGTCATTGTTACAACATATTGGACAAGTTTCATCCCCACTCAAATGCATTCTGCAAAATTGTGTGCAGGGGTAAACAATTTTCTCCCGCTAGAAATTTTAATCTTGGGGTCGTAAAATCATTAACATTATTTAGATACGATTGTTTAGCTTTAAACAATGGCATTGAATGGTACATGTCAAGACTACTTTTCCTGTAAATATCGGAGAACAGTTTTGCGGAGTTTAATGAGAAAGTTAAATATATTTACGTTTCCTTTTTATGTAATGTTCAAGTCCGCCACATTGGAAATATTGTTAACAAAATGAAATATGTCTAATCGATGCATTTACTTGAGGTCAATTCGTTGAACAAAATTTTACAAAGCCAGATGTTAGATAAATTGTTAATTCGTGCAAAATACGACACACCATGAAGATCCTTTCAATCATTAATTGATTCCCATCCGAATTCTTACAACAAGGAGCAACGTGGGAAATTCATTTTCGTACTCATAATAATTCTAACGCATTGTAGCAACTGTTTACTAGGGTTAAATGCTGGGAACCAAACTGAACGACCATAAGATATAGTAGGTCTTATGACCGATGTTTATAATGTACTTCAAAAAATTTATTCTGTTGAAGTGGCCATCCTTGCCAAGAACTCCTGTTACCTAATTTAATTTCTTTGTGAAATTATCCCGAAGATTATTGTCTGTGAAATAAAAAAAAAAATCATTGATCTTGAGAAGTACACCCCTAAATATTTCAATTCATTTGCTGCTTAAAAAGTATCATAACCTAAAACCCATCGTTTATCCTTGTCAGTGCGCTTTCCTCACTAATGTTTTTTCGGGTTTACTTTGAGGTTCCATTTTTTCACAAATTCATGAGTGATATCTAATAATTTCTGATGCTCTTTTCCTGTTTTCCCAATAAGAATAATGCCATCGGCAAGCAAAAGACAATCTACTATTTCGGAAGCAAATTCAATACCTAGTTTGCTAGGTCGCAACATTTCAACGAGGTCCGTCATTAAAAATAAACAATTGAAAATAAAGTAGGGGACGAAACCTACCCCTGCTTCGGTACAAATTCCTGATTGTACCAATTTGATTCGTAATCTCCAAAAATAACTTTATTCCTCACGTTTTTTTATACAATGAGCGTACTAATATCCACCATTTCCATTGAATTACATTTTGCCAAAGTAACTAGAAAAGAATATCACCCCAAACTATATCAAAGGCATTTGAGAGATCCAGGAAACCAAGATAAATCTTAAAACTCTCGCTCTTCCTTACACTATAAAGGCCCTGAAGAGTGAAGAGGTGGTCTTCTTGTCTTCTATCAATTCTGAGTGACCCCTGGACATCCCCGAGGATATTTTTTTCTTTAAGATAGTTCATTACAGTATATTCAACACTTTTACAGAATACCTTGTAGACATTTGAAATGAAAGTTAAACCTCTGTAATTATCCAAATTAATAGCCGAACCCCCCTGGTGGAGTGGTTTGTTTATACCTATATGCCATTCATCAGGAAGTATTTCCAAATCAGATATCTGAACACAAAGCTCTTGTGATGAAATCAAAAGAGTTTTCCCACCATATTTCAAAAATTTATTAGGAATATCAACTATTCCACTCAGTTCACCTAATTTATTATTTTAGAACAGACAAAATCTTTTTACAAGTAATCTTCACACACCCAGGCGTTTCCCACTGAATGCCATTATTTTCATTTTCGCCTAAAAACTCTAATGCACTAAGACGGCTTACATTCGCACTGATGGAACTAAAATGGCTATGTAAAACCTTTAACGTTACATCATTTGTTTCTGTTAAGATTGTGTTTAGATAAGCAACATCCATGATTTTGGCAGAACCTTTCTTCGCGTTTTTATTTCTTAAAAAGTCGAAAACCCTTTCATATATTCATAATTCGCAAAGTATCAATTTACTTTAAATCAGTAAGTAACAATATACTGGAACTTGTCTACCATTACAATCGGCTGGCTAAGACTATACATTGAAATGATTTCAAGAATATCGACCAAATTATGACCCAGACACTAAGACCAGTTCCACAGAGCTGATCATGTCCATTATGTGGTAAGAAGAGTAATAGTTTCTTATACGAGACCATATAAAAGATAAGGGATATATTCCACGAGTGTGAGAAATTACGTCTTTTCCCCGAGTATAACGAGGGAAAAAGACGAAAAATTTCTCACACAAGTAGAAGATATCCCGATCTTTTATTTTAGTCGAATGTAAGAACATATTTCTTCCGTAAAATACAACAAACAAGCCGAAGGAAAGTAAAACTTGCAATTCCTTGTGAATTTTTCAACTGTAACGTTAAATAATTCACGGAGTTTCCTATGATAACAATTATGACGTCGACAAAATCGGAATGTTGGATTGGACCTTTACCCGTGTAAGACAGCTTCACGCGACCCTGTCTTCTATAGACTGTCTTACACGGGAAACAATCATTTACGGAAGAATACAGTTTCTTTAAGAGGAAGTAAAAAGACCCCTTCCAAACTTCTCGATGGAGAATCCACCTTTGTCATAAAGAAGGCATTTTTTTTCAATACAGGTTGCAGTTATTTAGCATTGAAGAAATAACTCTCGTATTCTCTCGTGCTCCAAATTATACTATATCGCCACACAGTTGTTCAATCCTACCAGTAGGTATAACAAGTATCGATGAAAATGCGACTATACAGAATCCATAATGATATCAATCCATTTTTAATTTTTGTGTTGTTTGGAGCTTCTTTGGTCGGTGAGTATTCAAAGAATATTCAATACTCACTAAAATATGTTTGATTTAAAGTCAATGAGACGAACACATTTTAATTAACTAAGACGGAAATTCCCTCAATCATTAGAATACAAATTGGATTTGTTTTTATCTTATTCAAATGCAGAACTTTAAAAACAAAGACAAAAAGGAATGTATAAATTATTAACGTTCTCTTTGATGATGATATAACAGATTACTGTTAAGAATTCACAATAAGAAAAATTGAGATTTAAATTCTTACCAAATGCTGTGTCCATCTTGTATGAAAATGTTCTCCTGAATATTATTCTCAAAGCTTTTGCTATGACAAAGCTATTACACTGTACATAGTGTGTTGACATGTTTTTTTTCTAATTGATTTCTATTGAATGCTGCCAGTGGTCAAGTGTTCGATATTGAAGGGCCGGAGGACGAAGGGTTTAAAAAATTGTACCCTACAAAAAAGGCTTAAATTAGATCATTCCTACATATATATTTATATTATTTTTAAACATCATAACTGGACTTTTTCCCACCTTAAACATTTTCAGCTCTGGATTTCCTCAAACATTTCATTATATGAATTTCCGAATATTTCGATTTTAAAAACTCCAAAGTAAGAGCACGATATCATGTGGTCGAAAAAATTCAGTAAGACTCCTTTATTTTTATACGCCTGTCGAAAGACGGGCGTATAGCGGCATATCCTCTGTCCGTCGGTCCGTACGTATTTTTTTTTATTTCCGGTGATTTTTCTCCGAAACCATTGATTTGATATTTGGTATATGAGTTTATCTACGTGAGATACACATGTACATATCAAGTTTGAATTTTGTTCTGGTTGGTTGATTTTTACAGAGTTTTTAGCCTTGGACTTTATGAAATTTTGAAAAATATAGGTTTTCGGAGTTTTTCTGTAACCGCTTGAAATGTTGATTGTATCTGGGTGAGATACAGATTAAGCTCGAATTTGTTTTTTGTTGGTTGGTTGTATACAGAGTTGTGGGCCTTGGACTTAGTGAAATTTCAAAAAAAATAGGTTTCCGGAGTTTATTTCCTTTAACCGCATGACGTATTGATTGTGTATTAGGTAAATGAATGTACCACAAATACGAATTTGTTCCCGATCAGAAAATTTTGTACAGAGTTATGTCCTTTGGACTTCGTAAATTTTTGAAAAATATCAGTTTCTTAAAGTATTCTTTACAATTTGTGAACTTGTTTATTTGAAATTTGTTATATGAATTACTGATTAAGTTTAAATTTGGTTCCTTTTCTATGCATACATCGGCAAACGAATACCGAAGCAAGAACGAAGAAAGGGGAAATTCTAAAATCATAAATCCAAAATCACGGCAATTCACAGCAACACGAATTGAGACAGTATGACAAAGACAAAACAAATAAACAAAAATGAACAAGAACGCTACAAAACTAAAGCACTAGCAGTGTGAACCCCCTTAAAAACTGAGGCATCATCAGGTGCTCCGGAAGGGTAAGCATGATCTGCTCCACGCATTAAATAACAAAATACCGAAGTTACTGTTATTAAATGGTTACATCTTGGTAAGTCACATATTCGGTCTGGGTTTTTTAATTCAATTTTGTTGCGATCCAATAATGCCAAAGAATTCGAGTTGACTGTGGACTGGCGTATCATGCTCTCATGGGTCCTGGAACCTTACGACTCCCTACAGAATTTTTGTTATCAATAATGTAAAAAATGATTTATCGAGAAGTCATTATATCTTGATTCACAGTCTTCATTTTCATCCGAACAAGCTAGAGAACAATATTACACTGCTAATCAAATGTAATAGGACAGGTACATTTTCGTTGCTCTTTTTCGTTGAAGTAGACAAAGAATCTGGTTTGTTCATAACACCGCTTGGGCAATAATGTTTTACTTGCGGTTCAAAACATTTTGTTGCTACAACTTTTGCTCAGAACGTATCATTACACAAATACTGGATAATATACACCTGTCAAAAGTTTGTCTTTTTTAAACTATGCAATGTGCTTGTCTGATATTTATTTCACTTGAATATCGAGATTCATAATTTCTTTCATTGTATTTAGTACTTACTGTATTTATAGAGAAATTGGTCAGATGATTTTTCATCGACAGCTGTAAAAAGCAGTAATAATTATATTTTAAGTATTAATTAGAAAAAAGAAGGGAACAGGGAATGTGTCAAAGAGACAACGACCCAAAGGGGAATAATAACAACTCTAGCCACAATAAGATCTTCAATGAACGGTGAGGAAACCCCACACCAAACCGCAGGTCGGAGTCGGCCACTGAATAAAGAGTAATCAAGGTCAGCGAAATATAGACATATAAAGTAAACTAACTAGAAAAAAGACAAGACACACAAAGGCTTAATAACTTTCCTGACTTAGGACAGGCACAAACCTGCTCCGGCGGGATTAAACTATTTTTATTGGGCCCAAACCTTCCCCTATAGCCAATGTGATAAATAAAAAAAAACAATGGTAACAACAGTAAAATTCTGTTGGCAACAGGACTGAGTCAATTGTAAACAATGAAACTGAAAGAACTAATTATAAACATATGGACATAAACATAAAATCACAACAGACTACTAGCAGTTAACTGACATGCCAGCTCCAGACCCATTACCAACTGACAAAGTAAGTTATGTACCCTCAGTATACAGCTTCCATCAAGATCCCTGCCTGTGAGGAGTTTAGCATAATGATTTCATGCATATACCGGAATACATAACCCGTGTCCATGTAATACAGATTTAAGAAATTTAGAATGTGTTTAGTTAAAATGCAGAGACCCTATAAAAAAATCAATGTTAATACCAAATGTCTACAGTATGGCGTTTCAATTATTAAATGTTACTTTAAACAGAAACTTTTTTTGTAAAATCGCAACTAGAACTATATAAAACTAGTGTTGTATTATTTTATACAATATAGGGTTGAAGTTTTTAATTTTAAACAATTTTTTGTGAAATCTAATCTCCCAGCACTCCTAGTGGAAAACAATGACTACCACCTTTCCCGCCAAGTATCTCTTTTTAATGAAATATTTTCAAAATAAATTAACAGATTTATGGTATAAAATGTTGGGCATCAGTATTGAGCAACCGGGTAAATTCCAAATTTATAGGTTTCTACTTATACTGTTATTCATAACATGTACTCGTATTTAGACGCAACGCATGATTTTAGTTTAAATCATGAAGTAATGATATAAGGAAAATATCCACCATTGGAATTGTTTGGCTAAAACTATCCTTTGAAATGGTTTACAGAATATCGTACAAAATCATGCCCAGACAATTAGATCGGTTCCGAAGAGCTGACAAGGCCCATTGTTTGATAAGAAGTGCGAGTTATTCCGGTTGTTAAACAGAAAAACCGACAGCGAACTTTTGTAGATAATTATGTGTAAAAACACCACGCTGCATGCTTTAAAAGACCCCTTATACACTTCTCGATCGAAAAGCAAACCCACTTGCACCATATAGAAGGCAAATATTATTTCAATGGAACAATGCTTTTATTGTTGTTATTAATTTAGAAGTCACCATGAGGATTTCAACATTGAGCTTTACTCATACCTCATAATTAGTTCAAGACGACCCCTAGCACAGATTTGAGTGGAATTCATTGATAGATGTCGAACAACGCTACATCCATGTCCTTTCGATTAGGTCATGGATGCGGAATCGTAAAGAAACATAAAAATAGGTGGCAAAATGTTCTTATAATTGCTGTCATCCGTTGTCCGACAAAGGCAAAAGACGAACAGAAGACAATAACAACATATAAACAGTCACAAAGCACTCATCAGGTCAGTCGCAAGTAAGTTTGGCGGTATAAAATGATGAGATGCCCATTATAAATAGATGGTCAGGTGGTCATAATATATTTGGAAAATTACAAAAAATTAATGGAGTTAACACTAGCATCATTGTAATCAAGTTAGCTGGTAACTTTGCAAAGTTTATAGATACATGGTTAATTAAAACAGCTGAAATGGCTTTTTAACTGTTCTATTTTTTTATTGTACATAATTTCTCAACCTTTCAATCTAATATGACTTTGAAAAATACAGAACCAAACACTGGCATTTCTACGTCCTTAGGGTGTTTGTTTTGCATAACATGTTTCTTTAATTTTGATGTTTGGTTTTATACAAATTGATTTTATCTCAGGGTTCCCACAATTTTTTCCTTTTTCTGGGCCTTTTAAATGACTTTTTAACCCTTTTAAGGACAGATTTTACACCATTTAGGATTAATATGATACATCCGCTGATGTTCTCAGTGTTTGCTGAATTTCATTTAAGATTATAATGCGAGACTGCATTTACAACCATGATCTTGTGAGCATCAATCTGGATATCAATTAGGACATTGCGGGGTAGTGAGGTCATTATACGGAAAGACTGGCTGCGAACCATTGTAGCCGAACTGTGTGGAGAAACGTGGCGCTCAATTCAATATAAAAACGCCTTCTATATTTTTTAAGGAGGGCAGAGTCATTGGGTCTTGTATAGAAGGCTAAATTTGTTGCCCCTTCCTATTCTCCCCTTTTCCAGTGGCAATCACACCTTTATTTTTTCTTCTTTTACCAACAATTGCCGTCCAGTTTTAGCTGAGATACTGCTCATTGGATATTACACTCTTAACTATTCAATCAATCAATCAATCCTTAATATCACATATTTTAACCGTATAGAAGGCTCAAATCTTTTTTTTTTCCTGTTTAAGATGTTGCAACTTTTCTCACTTTTGTATTATTTAAAACATTTGTTTTTTCCGCTTGATCTAAAAACTAATGTACACTTCACTCTTTATTGGGATACCATCACTATTTTTTCTCACTTTTGTATTATTTAAAACATTTGTTTTTTTCCGCTTGATCTAAAAACTAATGTACACTTCACTCTTTATTGGGATACCATCACTATTTTTTCGTAAACATTTATATTATTGTGCTTTAACATCCACTGAAAGATATTGATATAGTCAATTTATTAAACTGAAACAGAACTTTTTATCAAAACAAATCTGGGACATTTTAAAACAATATATTGTAAATAATCAATAAATAACACTCTACAAGGTATGGCAAATCAATGCGCACACGTGAATTCTGTTATACCATCAGATTGTTTTGTTTTTGATAATGTTCTTGGTGATCCCTTTTGGAATTTAAAGGCAGTGGTGTTTTCTTTTTATATTGCTTGCCCCAAACGCCTTTCAATCATGTATAGTTCTATCGGGAGCATTCTTTCAGGTAACCCACCTCGTTCCTGGTAAACTACTGCATGAAGTTGGAAATGTACAATCGGCGATTGTTGAATCAAAAGACATGTTCCTTCAAGAATCCGGACAGACCTGCTTACCCCGTTTAACTGGTATCAGTATTACAGCAGTAATGTTTCCATGATCTTCCGTATTATGAGAATTTTTCCCCGTATATAAAACGAAGAAAGAAACTAATTTTTTGGTGTGAATATTTCTGCACGTATGACTACGAAATGAAAATGATGACCTTTATGAACCAATTTTTCTTTATGATGGTCTTTAAAAACACGTCTATGACATTAACAAATTTTCTCATACCAATTTGCCATTTTGCCAATTTTATCCGCCTTTTTCCAATTCATTTTTATAGAATAATTAGAGATTTACATAAACTGAGCAATATTTCAGCTACGTTAGAACGAAAACAAGATAATCAATTCGAAAAGTCACCAGTGAAAGAAGACAGATATAAAGAAGGAAAGTACAACTGAATTAACAAGTGCTGACTGAAAATCGGAAAGTGGGTAGGGCCAGGAAATTAAACCATCCACGCGACCCCTATCTAGCCTGCTCTTATTCGAGAAACATAGAAGGGGTTTCTGAACTACATTTTGTGTAGTGTTTCTATACACAATTGCCTACAATGGTTCGCAGACAAGCTGTCCGTATTATAGGTCTACATCACTGCCACTGCAAAAAATTTGAGAACTGGCTAGGGGCAGTAAAATAAGTTAACAATACGACCTTAAGCAAGTCTTCAACTGAAAATATATAAGGGGTAGAATTAATCAATTCAAATAAAATTTAAGTAAAGGATAAAATTTAAAGAAGGAATTGACAACTAGAGCAGCGATGGGTAAAGGAGGGACATGTATACTTCTATGCGACCCGCGTTGGGTATGCTCTTGCACGAGAAATATAGGACTCTCTATACTTCACAGGCCTTGACGATTCCACATACAGTTTATCTATAATGCCTTGTGTTCAGAATTCTCGTTATACGACCTGACTACCCGGCATAGATGAGGCTTTCCCCTTTCCAAAATTTGGGGACGTGCAATGCAGCATTATTTTGATTGAGACCGATATCAGTTGTATGCTATAAAGATCATTTTTATCTATCGGAAGCCTTTTTTAATAGTGATTGCCCAAATTTGGAAAAAAGGTAATTTTTTTCTGTTTTATGAATAAACCCTATATTTGGAATGTGAATCTGTAGTACATATATTACTTAAAATCCGTATAAAATACGGAAAATTCGTAGTTGTGAACACCTATGCGTAAATAGATTGAATTGGAATTGCCTGGCATGGACGTTATAGCTCTTTCTTTCCCATAATCGTTTCGCGATGTTTTCGTTTACACAATCTGGTTTTTCAAAAGTTTCAAACATGTGTAATTTAACATTATAGGGAGAATTAGTGCTGTTATATCAATGCGCCATTTCCTCGATGTTCTTCTGATATATGCACATCGAAAGATAAAATACCTTTACCTAAAGTGCAAAAGGTTCTCGATAATGTTTTCTACTGGTTTCCAGTTTAACAGCAAATGCATTATACAAGGAAACCAGACATGGTTTGCTTACAGTCACGACTGATTAGAAATTCAAGACTTTTTTCCGGATTTTCCAACTTATTTTCAAGGTTTTCTCCCGACCTGGAACGACCAAATCCATATTCCTTCGACTTTCCACGTTTTCCCGGTAGCGTGGGAACCCTGTTTTCTGCACAAAAGACGCTTTATAATTTTTTTCCAAACAGCTGTTTGCAGAACTCAAATCGAATGAACTGCAAATATTGGTTCTATTAATTGTATACCCCAACTTGTGAGTGGGTGGTTTATTGGAATACCCTTGTCTGTCTATCCTTCCGTCCATCCGTCCGAACTTTGTGGCACTTTTCTAAGTTAATGCTTAGCCGATTTATTTCAAATTTGGTATTTGACTTTATATATTGTGGCATCCTTTGATCAGCCATTGACATCAACTTCCTGTTCGTCGGGAAATAGTTTTCCCTTTATTAAACATAGTGAAAATTTTCGTTGTACTTTTCTCAGCTACTGCTAGGCTAATTTATTTTAAATTTGGTATTCGACTCTATATAGAAAGGGAATGCGTCTCCCAATAATATGAACTTCCTGTTTGGCGGAACTTAGCCAGAGGTCCCCGAGGGTATTCACCAGCATAATATTCAGAATTGTCTGACCTGAAAATTTTAACTTGAATTTTACAGAAATTTGGAGTATGTACGGTAAGGGCCATATTTGGCCCCTGAAATTCAGACCCATATATTTGATATTATCATGTCTCAAAATACAATTAAAATCAGTATATAATAAACTTCGACAAGTTTTGCCAAACTCTGTTTTGTTTGTATAAGAAAATGACCACCACAATTGGACAAAAATAAGGATTTTTGATAAAACTGGACAGAAAAGACCAAAATCCTTACATATTTCAGTACAGGAAACATAGAGCGCATGCCTGTGCCAATGAGATTTTTGCATGAAAAGGTTGCAATTTCATATACTTTTAACATATCAAAAAATCTCATTGGCACAAGCTTGCGCTCTGTGCTTCCTGTTCCAAAAGATAACCAAAAATAGACGAAAATGTGTCGATTTCCGGCATATTTGGATGACGCATGATATTTGTAACGTCACAATGAGGATTTGATGACATCACTGCTCCAATTTAATTGAGTTATATCAACTGTGTCATACCAAGTAAAAATTAAAGGAAAAATCAGTTTGAAAATATAGCCAGGTTTTGGGGCCAAATTTGCATCTTATCGTACATACTCCTTTACTATTCTTATCAAAATTCCAATAACTTAAAAATACTGAGGCTTCATTCCGTGTATGGCATTCGGTAGATGGCCTTGGTACTAGGTTTGGCCTCCCATTTTGATATTTTTGATAATGAGTACTTCTTTTTGTATTATATTTTGATTATGGCTTTCCATACTATTTTATTCGAATGCTGCTGATGAGAGGTTACTCCTTGAAACACGTGTACAGCATAACGAAATTCACTGTTTGTTTATGCAACTTGGGTATAATTACGTATTTAGCAATTTTCCCTTTAGTGAACAGAATGAAAATTTTCGTCCCACTTTTCTCAGCTACTGCGTAGCTGATTTATTTCAAATTTGGTATTTGAGTTTATATATAGACGGAAGGCGCTGTATACCATTTTAATCACCCTATGATATCAAGTTCCTGTTTGGCGGGACCTAGCCAGTTTCCCTTTATTGAACATAGTGAAACTTTTCGTTGCACTTTTCTCAGTTTACTGCTGGGCCGATTTGTTTCAAATTTGTTATTTGACTTTACATATATGGGAATTCGTATTCGATTTTGGACCCTATGATATCAACGTCCTGTTTGTCGTGACTTAGCCATTTTTAACTTTTAAATGCGTAAAGTAATACGAGTTGGGGTATACCTAGCATGACAACACGTGCCACCTCATGTTGTTTTGAACATTTACTGCTACCAGTAGGTTTAACAAGAGCTGTCGCCGAATGGCGTCCAATTTTACCCCGCTCATTACTCATTACTACATACACAAGCTGAGAAATCCTTGACGAAAAATGTCAATATATGGCTATAATGGATAAAAATCAAAGTTATCGGCAAACAGGAAGTAGATGAGTCACAGCCTTGAAAAGTGTCAAAAATTGAATAAATCGGTAAACAGGAAGTATTTTGTCGATAGATCTGAAAACATATCCCATGATATGGTATGATCGTACAAAGCTTGTGACAAAATTTCAGATCTGTACTTAACACCATTGCTGAGATATATGCGACCATAATTTCATGTTTATGTCCGTATATTTAGTTCTCTCAGTTTCATTTCTCACAATTGACTCAGTCCTGTTGCCAACTGAATTTTACTGTTGTTACGATTGTTTCTTTATTTATCACATTGGCTGTAGGGGGAAGGTTTGGGCCCAATAAAACTAGTTTAACCCCGCCGCAGCAGGTTTGTGCCTGTCCTAAGTCAGGAAATTAATTAAGCCATTGTGTGTCTTGTCTGTTTTCTATTTAGTTCACTTTATGTCTATGGAAGTCTAGGATGATGTTTATTTCGCTGAACTTGATTACTCATTATTTAGGGGCCGACTCCGACCTGCCGTTGGGTATGGGGTTTCCTCACCGTTCATTGAAGATCTTATGGTGGCTTTGAGTTGTTATTACTCCCCTTTCGGTCGTTGTCTCTTTGACACATTCCCCGTTTCCCTTCTTTTTTCTTACTCTTTCATTAGCAGTGTGGCACCCGTCACACCCAAGTCCAGTTTTGTCAAAGACGGTGTTTGTCAATCAGGTAATATACTCGGAATTTACCCAAAGGCGTCTATTCTTATCTGTTTAGTAACGGTCTGTCAAATCATGGCGACGACCGTAAAACTTCTGTAGTGACAATTGCAACAGTGACTGAACGTACCTTTGATGTATAAGTTTTTGAGACAGTAGTTTCGCTCTTTTGATAAAGTCGCAGTATAAACTACGGGCAAGGCAAAACGAATGAGTTGTGAAATGTAGACGTCATATGCCGGATGTGTGCGAATATTTACTCTCAAAAACGGAAAGTTCACTACTGGAAAGTGGAAATCATCACAATTGTCATAAAGTTTTGTTTTCAGACGTCCAGATTTGTCGCTGTAGAGGTATAGGTCCAAGTATGATGCTGATGAATGTGTATCGGTGGTTTCTTTAATTTCGAGTTCATTTGGGTATATAAGATGAAGGTTATCCGTAAACTGAGTATTGTTTCATCAAAGATCACCATCTCTATAACGGAAACTGAAATTAAAGCACTTGGCTAGCCTATTTTCTTTTTTTCTGAACAAACCGTTTTATATATCTGGCTTCATAGGAATAAAGAAACAAATCTACTAAAGTGGTAAACAATTAGTCCCAATATGTATCACTATTTTCTGTTGGAAAAATTGATTTCCAAATTCTGCAAAATATGTTATCAATCAAGAATTCAACAAATTCATAAATCAATCTAAGAGATGAATTTTTTTAAAAGGCAGTTTATTGGTAAATCTCCGATGACCGTTTTTATTGATTGTCATACAATGTCACAGGACATAGACTTACATGTAAGAGGCCTACGACAGGGTAGGAACTCAGTAACTAAATAGCATTGCATTAGAATCACAATTTTAGAAATAAAATCTATCATTTGCAAGTCTTTGATTATCAGTTGTTAAATATTAAAAATGTTGTTGAAAATTGAAATTTAAATGCTTAATGCTTACAATGGAAGATCTTCGATCACTAACGACTTCGTATTAATGCATTACATTAATTTTTGTACCACAATTACAAGAAATATTATACAAACTCTCGAAATTGCTGGTTCCTACCACAGACAATAGTGTGGCTATTTCAAGGACAAGAAACGGTCCGAAGTAGGACTTTAGTTTTTAAAAATAAATGAATTCATACTGCTTCATATACGAAAAATCTGACAGTAATCAATTGTTAACAAACTGTACGGGGCAAAGCCAAGTCCCCTTACTTATTTATCCCTTTTCAAGTGGCAATCAGAAGACCTTGCCCCTATAGTCGAACCAGACCTGTTCTTACAAAATGTTTGATTTGATTAACATTTACTTGTCCTGGTGGAGTTGAAATGCTGCTCAATATATTTAATACCCTTACTAACCAATCAATCGATGGGTTGATTATAAACATACATTTTTTGTATATTGTTTATATGCAAGTCTGCAATTAATATGGAATTTTTTTTTCAGACTTTGCCTTCTACCATTGTTGTCAAATACAAGTAAAGACGTCGTGCACTTGTGTCCAGAATGCAATTGGAAGATAGGAAAATATACAAAATTGAAAAAAAAAATTCATCGTATCTTGTTTGAATGAGCATTCAGAAAACATGTACACATAAAAAAACTTTATAATGAATACAAACCTATGACACTTAGACTATTTGCCAGACAGAAAACTACATGGAAACTAGCCCATAATTCAAATACAACAAATTTTAAAATTAAATTATAACTTTGGAAATACTCTAAAATAATACTACCTGCATTTTTATTAGTCACCATATTAAAACGTATGCAATATCTTGATATACAATGTAATGGTTATATTAAATGTTTTCAACAAGATATGGTAATTTAGCCTGATCATCTATAGTTATTAAATGCATAGCCAGGTTAAGACCAGAATATTTTCTGAGGCTGTGAGGAAAAGAAAATTGCACTGTTTCCATTACCGAGGGAAAATATTTCTGAGCTATTTCCAGACTACATATTAAAAAAAACCTTTTTATTACTTTATCTGCACAAAAGTACCATAATTCGTCGAATACATCGGCAAACGAAGCAAACATGGCTTTCTGCATAACTCAAATTTACTGTAACTTATTTTACTTATATATTTTTCTTATACACAAATGTATAGTAAATCTGTTAAATATTGCAGTTCATGGATTTCCAAATCTTTTAATTTTATCTGCACTGATGAGACATAAGTTGTCGAAATGCCCATATGCAGAACCTAAATTCACAGTGACCTCGGTATTTTGTCATTTGTTACCACTGGGCCGATGCCATTGCCGGTGGACTGTTAGTCCCCGAGGGTATTCACTAACCCAGTTGCCAGTACTTCGTTGCTGGCCCGAAAACCGATTTTATTTGAAAATAACTAAATACCGAACTTACTGTGAATTTTGTTTCTGCATATGCGCATTTCGACAACTTATGTCTCTTCAGTGCAGATAAAATCTAAACATTTGGAAGACCATAAACTCAAAGATGTTCAAAAACTGATAGAGAACAAATAACCAATATGTTCTAAATGGAAAGCCAAAATCAGCTAAGGACAGAGCTTTGCATGAGGGAGATACTCCTTAGTTTTCAACAAAATTTACAAAAATTTCGATATTGCGAGATTCCAAATAAAATCGGGTTTCGGGTCAGCACCAAAGTACTGACTACTGGGCTGGTGAATACCCTCGGGACTAACAGTCCACCAGCAGAGGCATCGACCCAGTGGTAACAAATAACTTGTTATGTGGTAGAAATGACCAATTAAAGTCAGCACAGATAAAACAAAATTGGCTCAAATTAACTTTTTAATCAGACAAAAAAATAATTATTTTACAAATTAAATACAATATATAACTTATCTGACAATAATGAAGTCCAAATAATAATCCAAATGAACAGTTCACTTAATTCCACCAATAAATGTCCAATAGAATAATCCTTATAATCCTCACTAAATAGTAATAGATTCACAATAATTGATGTCGATTTCCAATACGAAAGATGTG
>MJUU01007025.1:7476-18343 GCA_002080025.1 Modiolus philippinarum
TGACATCATTTTCGGGATCACTGCTCTTGCTCTCTTCTCCTCATACTGTACTGCCCTTGTCTTCTCGTCAAACAATAAGCCCTCCTTTTGACAAAAGCAAAAAATCGTGTCAGTCGGGGATTAAGTTTAAACACTATTTTGCTGAAAGTCTTAATTTATTAATCAGTATACATGTGATTACATTCAGCCATTATATAATTTATTTAAATGCACATTTATAAGTACAGTATTTACAGAACAACGATCTGTGGGATATCTTTATTCTTCATTTTGGGCTTTTTCTTGTCCCCTCCATACTCCAAATCCTAATGTTAACTGGCCATACATTACTAACCACAAGAGTTTACATAAAAACCAATTTTAATCAAAATTTGACACTGTTCACTCTTTCAAATTTATCTTTCCCATAGTCTGCTCTCAATGAGAATACAATAAATTGCTGACCTATATTTGAGTATTTATCTAACATACATATGAACGAACACGTACATTGCTGACCTATATTTGAGCACTTATTTTTCATGTCTTTAGCATGCAAAGCGAACACTACTGACCCAATGGACAAATATGGACAATTCACTCTAGCTGCCGCCAAAATATTTTTTGGGACAAAAATCAAAAGCAGAAATTTCTTTCAAAATAACCACTCAGTTAGTGTGTGTGTATAAGTATCAATGCTGACATACTCATAAAGCCTATAAATAGAGATAATACTTTAACCAGTCTTATTTGTTGATTGCAAAACTCACACTGAAGTATTTCAAAGAAAGTTACATATAAAAATGTCCCACAAGACAATCCTTGTAAGATACCTTCTGCAATGGCAAACGATGTTCCGGTTCCATATTCCACAAGTATCAGTCCAATTGCGATTCCAACTGGAGAGGACACAGCAAACGTTAACAATGAACGTAAGGAAGCCCAGTAAGACATTTTACTCTGGATAAGTGTCATTCCGAGGCTGAATGCTATCACTCCTTTGTGAATTGCAAGTCCAATGAACACTTTAATAACTTCAGACGTTTCTTTTTGGAGACCAACGGCAAGACCTTCAAATAATGAATGCACAGACAGAGCAATCAGCAAAAGGACTGATCTGAATGTTGAATTATTCGAACTAGACGCCTGGATTGTCAACGACGTACTGCTGGCAAATTCGTTGGATTTTTCTAATTCCAGACTGTTTTGATGAGCACCGGCGAGCGGATATTCCACTTCTGTTTCGATTGAATTACATGCCGTTTCTTGACAATCACATTTTGCAGACAGTGGGTATATTTGTTCATCTTTGTTTGACGCCGAATGTTCATCTTTACAAGTCTTCTTATTCGCAGAATGTCCCCTTTTCAATGTGACCTTTCGTTTGTCCTGGTATGTCAAAACAGATTGTTCAATAGTTAACATTAACATTAAACCTACAATGATAATGAATTCGGTAACTGGATAAGATGAAAATAACTCCGATCCCTCGAGCATTTCTTCCAGGTCCTCCCTGGTCTCGGGTAGTAATTCCATTAAGCATGTAGCCAAGAAAACTCCGGCAGAAAAACAGCTCAGTACACTTAGTACCCGATTGAAGTATCTTGAATTTTCATTTAGTCTGCCTTTAAAATACCAAATACACTTAATTGGAATGAAGCCGAGTATGAAAGACGCTATAAAGAGTCCAAAAAGAATCAACACTTTAACTGTTTTTACGTCCATTTTCCTTCACATACACGTGGTAAGAGCATTTGCGAGTAATTCGAAAAACCTCGTACCTTTTCGCTATTTCCCATGCATTTCTATATTTAATTCAAGGTCAAAACTACAATGTGAATCAAATATCGATCATAACATGTGAAAGCTAGTAAGGTACGCATGGTGAATCTAAAAATAAACCACAATCCTGGTAGTGTATTATATTTTTTGCTTATTTATAACACAGATTAACTTTTTGGTTGTATTTCATTATTTTTGTGATGTTTTTAAAATTGCTTTAAAAATATACCCAATTCACTAGCAATTATTTAGCGATATTTTTTTTAAAGAATTAGAGAAGATTTTTATAAGGGCAATTACATTTATAACATTCATAATAATTCATCATCAACACTACATGATTCAAAGAACAACACACTTTTTCTACGTATGTAAATACAAAAATACCATAATGCAGATTTTTGTTATGCTTACATATTGTCGTCAAACGAGAAAGGAAAAAGAGAATAAACACTGTGTATATTCATACACAATGTATAATTATTCATTCATTTAAGTTATTGGTATGGAAAATTGATCAGTTATAATATCGCATTGTAAAGGTCAGAGGGACACATTTATTAATCGATTAATGATCTAGAAGAACCGATTCAATAAATCTGTCCCCACCTTCAGTTTGTGACGTGTAAGGTTCTGTGTTAAAAAAAAAAAAACAAAAAAAAACAAAAAAAAAAAACACAATGTCATCCAAGACAAAATAATTGTGTACATTCATACAATGTGTACATTCATATACAATGTAAAATTTTTACAATATTATTTGATACAAAAGAACTGTCGGTTATTGATATAGAAGCAAATAATCAATCGGTCGCAACATCATAGCATTTGGTTGGTCAAGAAGGTCAGATAGAGCACATCCATATTGAAGAAATGTCTGAAATATCGAAAATATGCACAACAAGCAAGACGTATCTAAATAAACATCCTAGATATGTAAATATTGTGTATTGTCTACTAAAATTCTTTATTGTTTTATTGTATAATTGTATTACTTTATCATTGTCAAACCCATTTTATGTATGTGGTTGAAGAATAAATTATGTTATGTTAAAAAAAATTATGTCCTAGAAATAATAGTTAAATGGATGTGGATAATTATCGAGTTATTTCGAGTTATACTTTGATTTCTTCGAGTTGATGTTCGAGCTAAAAGTCGAGTTATTTTGAAACAACGGCAGTAGAATACCGAAGGAACAAAGGAAGTGATGATTACAAAAATCGAAGTCCAAAGACATGGCAAAAACGGCAACAGAGAAAAACAAGGACAAAACAAGGACGTGAGACAGCCACAATAGACGGAAATAAAAAAGACGACATGAAGAACTAAGACACTCATAGTATGAACTCCAATGAAAACCGGGAGTGACATCAGGTGCTCCGGAAGAGTAAGCATGTCCTGCTCCACTAGCGACACCCGTCACGCGATCAGTGAGATATATATTGTTTTGAAAGTTCTGATTTCAGGCTGATTGGAAATGCCATATTCTAACCCTTAGACAAAACCAATAAAAATCCATGGTACGTGTTACTTCTCTAACCCTAGAACAGTACCAAGGTAAAAAGAAATATGGCTATTAAGGCGTGAATTTTTTTTCCTATCTTGGGTTATTTTCAGAATATGCTCAAATGTTGTCGAAAATCGTTTGTGGTGGTCTCTGGTATGTGTACGTAATTAGAAATAAATTTATCATATGCCACCCTTGTATGTTTCCTGACTTATGCAGTCGAACATGGCTGTAAATGGCCTTTTGTGTCATTTTTAGCTCTTTTACAGTGTTTGAGAAGATGGTATTACTCAAAGGAAACCGAGAACCAAAACCAATTTTCTGCTGAGAACGTATAAAGATTTGTCCTTCGATATGGCAATAAGTTTATTTTGGTTCTGGGGGTGCTTTACAACGAATTTTAACAAAAACCTACAAAAATTGTCAAAATTTGCCAAAATTGCATTAAAGTGGCAAGTTCAGCGGTTGAATTACGAAACTGCATTTGAATTGAATTTGTTCTGATAGTAATATAAAATAGGACCTGTTAAAACAGTTTTGGACAAGATTTAATGCATTCGCAAAATTAGTGTGCTGAAGGAAATAAATTCACTGGTAAATGGCCATACCTCTTTGAAAAGCTGTTGTTAGTCTCTTGAGTATTCAAACATTAACCAAGACAAACCAGTAGCACGAACATCACCAACGAAGACAAAACTAAAATTTGACAGTTTGATATACAAGACAACACAAAAAACTAAAACCATTGACAGTGTGAAGTCCCATAAAAACCGACAGTGACATCAGGTGCTACGGAAGGGTAAGCATGTCCTGCTCCACTAGCGACACCGGTCAAATTTTAAAAAAAAAGGCAGGACGGTTACCTATAGCAAAAAAAAAATCCAGGATGACTATGCGGGTTAATCCAGGACATGCTTGGAACAAAAATAAAAAGCCAGGATAGAAGTTACACACACAAAAATCCAGGATGAAAAATTTGACCATAGCCCCCCATAGAAATCAAATGGTTGCTCCCTTAGACATGTTTTGAAATGTTTTTTTCGCATTACAGTTAAGATTCGAGTTAAAAATCAAGTTAGGATTGACTTTAACAATTGTTCCTTGTTATACTTTTAGGTGATAAAAGTCATAAAAAGGAGACAAGATTTTCTGTATGTGTTGTTGTACTGTATGTGTACTGTATGTGTTTACTGTATGTGTTGTTGGACTAAAAAAGTAGACAAGATTTACTGTATGTGTTGTTGTACTCAAAGGGACCCAAAACAAAAGTCAAGATGAGTCTGGCAAATAAATATAGTTGTCCGGGACCTTTTTCAGTGATATTATGATGAAACTTCTATTAGGCCCTCTCATATTAAAAAGATAGCTCGAGCGGAAATCCAAGGCGTGTGTATTTTTGTTTTTTAAGTTGTCAAAGCGATATTACTCGGATACCAATAAAATGGGTAGTCTTTTGTGAAGGACACGGACATTCCAGTACAGTTTAAATAGATTTGATTGTATATTGTTTCATAGAGTCCAATGTGAACCTATGTTCCGAGCAGAAGGCCATATTTTTTACATGTTTGAATGTTTAACTTTTTAAAGACTTTTCACACATCACTTCTGAAAAGTTTGGTTAAATTTGCATCAGTGGTTTCAGAGACCACTTCTGAAAAGTTTGGTTGAATTTGCATCAGTGGTTTCAGAGATGATGAAATCACCAGACAACAGATGACAAACCCTCAATGATAGCGATAGCTGAGGGGGAGCCGGAGGGGTCTCATCCCGGAATCCCCGACTTTATTTTTTCTTAATCCAGGAATACCGAACTACAAAGAAACTTAAAGACCGATGGAATCCCGATTCCTGATGAATATATTTCCCGAAATCCCGGGCTTAAATCTAAAAAATCCCGAAATCCCAAGCTTAAAAACATCTAATCCCGACGTCCCGAAAAAAGCCCCTCCCCCTCATAGCTCACACTGTTAGAGTGATCTTTTTGGATTTTTACCTTCCGGATAACTCCCTTTTTTATTGAACCCAATATGAACCTCCTTTCCGAAAGCCGTATCCGCCGATTCTAATCTTCACTGTGCAAGCGAGAAATGTTAACTACGGAAGTGTATTGATGCCACATGAAGAAAAAAATATAATTATGTCATAATTATGAGATTTTATCTAAAAAATATTTCATAATTATGAGATAACATCTAAAAATGAGATAATTATCCCAACATTATGAGAAAATTATCTCATAAATCTGACTTATTGACTCATAATTACGAGATATTATAATATTGTAATTACGAAATAATATCTCGTAATTATGACATAAAGTCCCATAATTATGAAATAATATCTCATAATTGTGATATAACATCTCATAATTGTGAGATAACATCTCATAAATATGAGATAATTATCTCGTAATTATGAGATAATATCTTAACATTATGAGATAATTATCTCATAATTATGACTTATTATCTCATTTTTATGAAAAAATTTCGAGATGTTTTCTCATAATTTTGAGATATTATCTCATAATTACGAGATATTTTTTCTTCATGTGGCATCAATACGCTTCCGTAGTTAACATCAAATTTTCAAATTATCAAAATAAGCATTGCTTTGGTATTTGAAGTAGTATGGTGGCATAGTTCTGCCCCCTACTTGTCAGATAATTTAGAAGACTTGTCAGATAATCATGTCAACATGTCAGATAATTATGTTGACTTGTCAGATAGTTCTGTTCACTTGTGAGATATGTGGTCAATAAACCAGCTAACGCCAATGTGTGTCATCCGAAAGTCAACATTAATATCTGACAAGTCGACATGATTATGTAGAAAGTCGACATAATTATCTGACAAGTCGACATAATTATCTGACAAGTTGACATAATTATCTAGAAAGCTGACATCATTATCTAGCAAGTCAACATCATTATTATCTAGCAAGTCAACATAATTATCTGACAAGTGGACATAATTATCTAGCAAGCTGACATTATTATCTAGCAAGTCAACATTATACAATTAATGACTTTTGATGAGGTTAATACCACAATTTAACAACCCAAGAGATGTGATTATTTCCGAGGCCGTTTACGGCCGAGGTAATTATCGGATCTCGAGGGTTTCAACCGAAATCGAAAGTCATTAATTGTTTTATTATATGAATAGTTGTTTACCGTTTTACGTTTTAATTTTGCCTTTCCTTCTTTCAACAGTTTAGTCTTGACGCTGTTTCTACTTTGGGCCGAAATGGATTTTCCCTGTTACTATATATGGGTACACGCTGAAGTGTTAAAAAGTGATGGTAACCTCACGTGCTAAATTGCGCGGTGATCAACACATTAAAAACTAGGATTTTCCCTGTTACTATTTATGGGTACACGCTGAGTTGTTTAACAGTGATGTTAACCTCACGTGCTAAATTGCGCGGTGATCATCACATTTTGAAAGGGAAAGCGAAGTACTGATTTATCCAATCAGAATCTTGTATATTTATAGTCATATGATAAAAGTAGTATCTAGCAAGTCAACATCATTATCTGACAAGTAGACATGCTGACTGTCAGATAATTTTGTAGACTGGCCAGATAATTATGTCGACTTGTCAGATACCAATGTCGACTTCTTTGAAAATTATGTCGACTTGTCAGATAATTATGTCTTCTTGTCAGATAATTATGTCGACTTGTCAGATGATTATGTCGACTTGTCCGATATTTATGTTGACTTTTGGATGACACACATTGGCGTACAAGCTGGTTTATTGGCAACATATTTTTTTATCTGACAAGTGCACATATTTAAGTATCTGACAGTCAATACAATTATCTGACATGTTGACATAAATATCTGACAAGTCTTCTTAATTATCTGACAAGTAGGGGGCAGAAGTATGCCACCATAATGTACAACGACTCCGAGATTATCCAATACTGTACAATGTTTCAAAGATTATACAATACTGTACAACGACTCCGAGCTTATCCAATACACATTTATTATGTGTCAGTTATACAAATTTCAGTTTGCTTTGATGAAAAATGTTTTCCCTAACAATTATCTGCAAGATCTTAAAATGTACCCAATATTATGGAAAGGCTGAAAATATCGTATCTTACGCAAACTTTGGTTACAATTTCAACAAGATTCAATGTAAACTGTTCCAAACCAGCAAATATCTCCACACAGCAGTAATACCGATACATTAATGTACCAGTCTGATACGATATAAACCCGACAGAAATTATTTGGATATCAAATGAGAATGATACATTCGCAACATTTGCCCTTCAGATATACATGTATAAAGTATAGTGCTATATCAGCTATATTATGTATCAGACGGTTTTTTTTGTATCGGGCGATTGTCACGATATGGACCAGTTGGACAGAGCTTTTACAGGGGACAAGTGTGCTTAAGTTGAATCACTACTGTTTTCAGATATCGTATGTGTTTTTCATCGGATTCAATGATGAGTATAAAAAGTAATTTGTAAATTAAAGAAATTCTTCGGATCTCGTCCTACACCCCTCAAAAAGAAATCTCCGGAAAAAATCACAAACTTTGAGAGAGATCACCCGAGGACTTTTATAAAAAAAAATTGTTAAAAAAAAATTTTAATTGTTCCACAGAAGAAGATCTTTAAATGCATTTTTAATAGAGTCCTAATATGTTAACCTACGTTCCCAACAGGCGACAATCTTGTATGCAATGGGAACATGAAAATCCCTAACTTTAACGGGGACAGTTTTTACGTTCATATTTAAACGAAACTGTTATGTTAAAATTTAATCAAAATTGGTCAAGCTTTTTTTCAGACGAAAATACTATAAATGCATTTCCGTATAGTTTCAAAGCTTAACTATTTTCCCCGCTGGTGGCCATCTTGGATGAGGCATGAACATAAAAATTGCTATTCCCAGGTGGTGGTCATCTTGGAAGAGTTGCGAACCTGTCAGACATGTACATAGAAATGGTATTCCTTGATAAGCTGAATTATTTTGCAATTCAAACTTAACCTTTATCTCGAATAGTGCATGTTTGAAAAGACACAAAAAAAACTTGTAAAAAATAGTGAAAATTCAAAGAAAAAGGGCAATAACTCCTATATTATTCGGCAGATTTGCTTCAAAATTGCGGGACATGTATAGATCTTGCTATGCTGACCAATTTGCAATTATAAACATTACCTCAATTTGGATATCATTTTCAAAGAATACAATAATAAAAGATAGAGGAAAAGTATTCAGAATAAAAAAGTGTGAAATATATAATTATTATGTAATTTGCAAATAAAGTTATTATTGTTTATTATTTAGTATCTTCATTGTGTATTATTTAGTATCTGAGGAAGATTATGATTACAAGTTTTAACATTCTATTTCCCCATTTGAAAACATTTCTTTTAAAAATGTACAAATGATATAAATGATTTTAACTTCTTGTAGGATATTTTTAATTACTTCTATATCAGGTAATAATTTTCTATTTTCGAAAAAGTTACCTTAATTCTCCCTGGTGTGTGATAGTCCAGTACAGTATAAAATAAAATTTAATTCATTTTCAACCATATTTTACATTACTTGCAGAATCTTTTATCTGCCGGGATGAAGGCTATTATATATCTTCCTATTTCAATTGCTTAAGAATGAGCACTTAGTCTCAGTTTCGTCACGTGAAAGTAACTTCGTATTTAAATTGTACTTGAGATATTTCTGTAACTCAAATCCAGAATATATTTTACTATCAAAATCTGAGTTTTCCTGATTCAGGTTCCATAATGTGGGATTAGTCCATGGGTATTAATTTTATTGGAATAAGACGTTGTTGTGATTGCAAGTTAAAAGTTAATTTCAATTGATTCTCAATTGGTATACATTTTTTATTCATGAATGGAAATGTACAATCTCCATTGTCTTATTTTCCTTATAGTCTACATGTAAAATGTTATATTTTGTAATTTTTCATATTAATAATAAAATAAGATAACAAGATCTGTGAACCCAGTGATTTTGTTGCTTTTTTTAAAAACTGCCTGTGCCTTTTTGATTGGGAAAATATAGCACAATTTTCGATAAATTTGGAAATTAACTTCAAACATTAAATACTGTAAAATCAGTCCATGTCACCATAAATGGTTTTCAGGATTGGATTCATTGTAGGGACACTTCAAAATATGCGTGTAAAAAATTATATTTACTACGAAAAACAGAACAGTTTAATGATTTGAAAGAATTTAATATGCGATCTCACTCCTTTTGGGAATTCTGTCAACACAATTGGGAAGAAAAAAAAGGTAGCTGTGGTCACTTTTGGGAAAAAGTCCAAGGGGAAACAGCCTTTATAAGGTAGTAAAACGAGGCTTACAAAATCACTGGAACCATAAGTATTATTGGGGAGATAACTGATTCATATAAGTATAGCCAGTTTATATGGTGGAAAGAGTTTCTGAACTTGGAATTTTAGATCTCGTACAAAAAAGTCTTTTCATGTCAAAGCTATATGATAGATAGTAAGTTTATTTGGTCTAGATCGTATCCCAACTTCATATATACCAACACTAAATTTAGAACCCGTATTCATATACGGCATTATGTTATTTAAACATTTCAAATTAAACATCAAACATTGATCTAATGTACATGGGAATTTATTTTCCATTCTGTTTATACAAAGGCAAAAATATTTTTTCAGGGTCTTGCTGATGGACGGTCCATCAACTCCTCCTACAGTTTTCAACCCAGATCTTTAAAACTTTACAGAATGTTTTTAAATATATTGGATGTGGTTTGTTTCCATTGATTTATTCGCTTTTTACCCCTTTTTGGGGCCATTTAGGGCTTGCTATATGGTGTGAGGTTCCTCACTGTGTTGAAGACCGTACGGTGACCCCTAGATGCTTTGTTTTGGGTCGTTTTAACCTGGATATGGGATGTTGTCTCCTTGACATTTACCCCATTTCTTTTCTTTTTCATATTGAATATGTGCACCTGACTTTTTGGAATAATTTCGGAAATTTTTTCTCACTTTTCCGGACTTTGGAACTTTAGTCATTTTTTTATCGACATTTTTAACAGAGGGTACCTATTTTGTGAAATCAACTCCTCCTACAGTTTTCAACCCAGATCTTTAAAACTTTACAGAATGTTTCTATATATATTGAATATGTGTACCTGACTTTTTGGAATCATTTTGGAATTTTTTATTCACTTTTCCGGGCTTAGGAACTTAGTCATTTTTATCCACATTTTAAACAACAGGTACCTATTTTGTGAAATCAACTCCTCCTACAGTTTTCAACCTAGATCTTTAAAACTTTAACAGCTCTAAAAGATTATCTTCGAGCTTCTGATAAAATATCTTTCAAAATCGTATACATTGTATTTTTAAGTCATATTTCTTCATTTTCTTGAGTTGAATACGGTGTTGTTATATTAAATTGAAAACAATATGCATGTTTATCAAATAACTCGTTTTTATCCCCGCACTTTCGAATGAAAGTTCGGGGATATTGTCGTTGGCCTCGTCCGTCCGTCCGTCACACATCCTTGCGACGCGAACTCCTCCTACATTTTTGGATTTAGGGTTTTAATTTTGTT
>MJUU01007025.1:18405-28929 GCA_002080025.1 Modiolus philippinarum
TAGTTAAAAAATGAAATACAGTAAGAATCTTAGCATTAAAAATTAATAAATACAAACAATATTTTGAAATAATTTCAATTATATTTAGTCATTTAGTTATAGCACTAAAATAATGAAAATTTGCTAAAAAAGAGTAAGAATTATATAACTTTCTAATTAATTTATTATTGACTTATTCAAAATAATCAAAATAATTTAAAAAATGCAGGAGAAAACCAAAACAGTTGAAGCAGAGCGGAAAAAACAGCAAAATAAAATTTAACGAAATGCTGAGCAGCGACAATCAGAACCATTCCAGGACTGAAGCAAGCTTTTAAAGTTTGAAAAACTGTTTTCAGTCCTGAAATGGTTAGGCAAACTATTCCAAAGTGAAGCAGCTGCATACCTGAATCATTTTATGCCATATGTTGATGTTTTAACTTGTGGCAAATCCAAGATATTACTATACCTGAAATTATATTTTGAGTTTTTTCAAATTTACTAAATTGCTCAGACACAATGGAGCCCGACTGCTTACAATTTTGAAGGTCTCAAGTGCCATCGTTCTTATTCTCCTTATATGCAAAGCGGGTACTTTTGCCATATCTAAAAGTATTTCATAGGAATTAAAGTCTTGGTACACAAAACGTAGTGCTCTTTCTTGCACTTTTTCCAACTTTTTTTAATTGGCATCTGTACAGAAATGCCATGCTAGTGGACAAAAAATTAAATTACTTAAAACAAATGTATGAAATATAGTCAATTTGTTGAGTCTTGATAATACAGAACATAATCGCTTAAGAATATTTAGTTAATATGAGGACTTTCTGCACAAGTTACTGATATGAACATCAAATTTCAATTGATAATCAATGTCAATACCAAGCTGCTAAACAGTTTCCTCACATGATAAAAAAAAATTCCTTGAATTTGAATAGTAGGTTTTTTTAATAAGTTTTTTTACCAACTGCAATAACCTGGAATTTAATCCGGATTCGCTTGTATTTTATTGACTGGGAACCAGTCGATGAGCACCTGAGACTCGGACTCCAGTGTGTCGATCTGCAAATCAAAATCAGGACTGCTACAAGACAAGGTATTATCATCGGCGTAGTTGTATAGGGAACTCTTTTTAACGAAATAAAATATATCATTTATGAAGACATTAAATAATAAAGGGCCTAAAATTGAACCTTGGGGTACACCTTTCTGGATGTCAGCCCAACATTTACTTTTATTTGTTGTTTTTTTTGTAAGTGAGATATGACTTTAACAGGGAAACTGAATGTGGTGATACACCATAAGCTAATAATTTGTCTAACAGTATATCATGGGGTAAGCAGTAAAATGCTTTCGAGAGGTCCATAAGGACAGCTGCAATATAATGGTTATTATCTAAAGCTTGGCGCCAGTCTTCTAATAGTCTGAGCAGTGTGGTCTGACATCCATGACACCTTCTAAAAGCACACAAATAAGGATTGAAAATTGAGTCAAAGAAATCATATGACTGTTTCTAAAACTTTTTCGTATACTTTTGAAAATATAGACAAAACACTAAAAGGACGGTAATTTGATTTTAATAGTGGATTATTCTTTTTATGCCCCCGGATCTTTAGATCGGGGGCATATTGTTTTTGTCCTGTCTGTCTGTCTGTCTGTATGTATGTCTGTCCGTCCGCAACTTTAACCTGGCTCATAACTTTTAATCCAGATGTGATAGGACCTTCATAATTGGTATGTGTATTGATCATGTGAAGCTGAACATCATTATGTAAATTTCACAAAGGTCAGGTCAAAGGTCAAGGTCACAGAGGTCAAAAGGTCAAAATCTAGATTTTGATATAGCTCTTTAATTACAATTGCTAAAGGCTTGATATTCTATATATGAATAGATCTAATTAAGCTTAATACAAATTCACCAAAAAAATTTTGGTCAGGTCAAAGGTCAAGGTCACTGAGTGAAAATTTGAAAACTTTAACATTGCTGATATTTTTCCAACCAGATGTGATAGGACCTTCATATTTGGCATGGATATTGATCATATAAAGCTGAATATCATTATGCGAATTTCATTTAGGTCAGGTCAAAGGTCAAGGTCACAGAGGTCAAAATTAAGATTTTGCTTTTAGCTCGTAAATTACAATTGCAAGAGGCTTGATATCTATATGCGGATAGATGTAATTGAGCTTAGTACAAATGTCTACTTAACCTTAATTTCTAGTGATTGCAATTTTAGTATCTATTTCGTATGGTAGACATGGTTGCTGCCGGGGGCATAGTGTTTCACAAACACATCTTGTTATACAGAGGTGTTACTTGTGTTTACTGGCCTGTGACAGTGTATTGCATATTTTATAGCAATGAAATCGACATGCAAAATCACACAATCCAATTATTTTCACGTATTACGGAATAACTTAATGCATGCAGACGTATGCAACAGTTCTTTGGATGACTACGGAGTTTTGCCACGTGTAGATTTTCAGGGCTTCGAGATTCAGCTCCATCGGAGCTTTGATTTCTTGTCATTTTAACAACTCTCCAGCCATTTCATGGCTTTCGAGTTAAAAACCACCCTTTATTGAATGAAGGGAGATGACTTTTTCGTTTTACCAAAAAACCCTTCTAATCTATATAAATGGAATTTATTTTAGAAATGGTTGCATGCTTGATGACCTTTTAAGTTGCGTCAGTGATATTTCCTAGTAATCTTTTCCTCGTTGTTGCCGTTGTCTATCATTTTCAACCGAATAGCTTGCTAAACCTGAGAATGCCTTCAACAAGCTATTACCGAAATGTCGAACCACTGATATTATTGATGCTAAAGTTCTGTACTGAATTAAGAAATTCCAATGTTTTTTAAATTGCAATTGTGTAAAGGTGTGCTAACTTATCAACTTACAAATATGATTTTCGTAAGTCCCATGAATTTTTTTATATTTTGGCCCTTTACATTAATTTGTAGCTCTAGAAAATGGTAACACAAGATTTGCAATCTTCTGTAATTGGAAGACAGCGAGGCCTTGCTGTTCACAATTTGCGAGTTTCACCACAGGTGAAAACTTATCAGTCATATGTTATTAAATCTGATTGGTTTTGGACATATATGGGAAAATCAAGGAACTTTCCCAAACAAGAGAACCCTTACTGCTGTTCTCAAAAAGTTACAGGATAGATATTTTAAGGCTTGGCAGTCACTTTTGTTCAATGATGTTAGAGCAGTTGGTGGGAATAAATTGAGGACTTATCGAAAGTTTAAAAAGAATTTAAACAAGAGCAATATTTACATTCAGATGTTGACAAACAGGTTTTATCAAATTATATTAGAATTTGAATAAGTAACTGTAATCTGAATATTGAAAAGGGTCGCTATTTGAACTTGCCTATTGAGCAAAGGATATGTCAGCTATGTCAAAAAGATATTGAAGATGAATTTCACTTTTTAATGAATTGTGATAAATTGGTAAGAGAGCGGGATGATCTTTTTAACAAAATCATTGATATAGTTCCTTCATTTTCTTCAATGTCTAAAGATGATCAGTTCAAGTTTATTTTGACTAGTCAGGATATGGATATATCCAAAGTGATTATTTCTGGTGTGAATAAAATGTATAGTTAAAATCAAAAATAT
Organism: Modiolus philippinarum; assembly: GCA_002080025.1. Taxonomy (NCBI): domain Eukaryota; kingdom Metazoa; phylum Mollusca; class Bivalvia; order Mytilida; family Modiolidae; genus Modiolus; species Modiolus philippinarum. The sequence goes on from MJUU01007025.1 coordinate 22,017, forward strand.
AAACAAAACTAGTTGAATAACGTGTAGCATTGTCATGATTGTACATGTAATTTATTTTCTGTTATAGTTTATAATACTTATAAAATATACTGAATAGTCTAAGATAGATAACTCTTTTTTCCTCAGCTGGAACATCGATATTTTAACATTTAGGTATCAGTGAATTTTATATAATAATGTCATATATAAAACTATAGCTTATTCTTATGTATGTATGTTTGTTTGTTCTGTTATTCCTTTGTTAATTGATGATAGATCAATGTTTGGTCTTTAATTCAATAAAATTTACTTACTTACTTACTTATATTGTCCCTTTCCCGACTTGGTAGAATCATAGAAGAAGGGAAATAAAAAATATTTTTACATTTTCACACAAATTTTAAAGGTGATACACAGACTTCATTTTTACATTTAAGAAGTTTTATTCGTGGACAGGAGGCGAACACTGTGTTATTTCTTCAGCTGTCCCTTTACGAGATTTTTCGGGTAATTGAAAAAAATATTATTGTTACTTAGAGGTGGTATTAAATGATTTTTTTTCTTGGGAATTTAAAAAAGAAGACCATATCTCTTGTTACAATTAATATTCCGTTTATTGTTTACGAAACAGTACTTTTTTTTATTATTCTATCTCAAATAGCGTTCAATTAATAAGGCAATTTTATAAAGGCACCTCCACTAAACATAATAACGGTAAATTCTTATTTTTTTCTTATTTTCTTTAAAATAACGATTTTTAGAAAATCTTAGTTGTTTCTAAACATTAGTTTAAATCAATAATAATACTGTTTACGGTCTATTAATTTATTAATATGGTATCCAAGAACACACAAGACTTTGAAATAGCCAGACCGTATGGGTATTGGTATAGTAGGGTGCCCAAGCGACGTTGCAAAGTTTTTCGAATTTGGGTTAACGGAATCACACACACCTGCATTATACATTTCTGGAAAGAGGAGACCATAGCGCATCGAAATAAAAATGTCGTAGAGATCAAATTTGGTCACATTTTATCTAAAATGGGGTTAAAGGTCATTTCCTAAAATCAAGAAAAATCTCACGGAACTAAAAGTTTGCTTCATTTTACCAACAAACCCCTCACGAAATTTTCAAAAAATAATATTAATTTTTTCCAGACAGTTTATTGTTTTATTTTTTTTTTGTAATGATTTGTCATTTATCTTCATCAAACAAGTTTCACGGTTGAAATTTGTTTTTGAGATGTGAAATTTTAAATATTTGCACCTGAAATATATAAAGGACGCTTTCAATTATAATTGATGGTGTTTTCCGAGTTTTTGTTGAATCATTGTTTAAAGGAAACCTTGAATTTAATTTTAAAGCCTTACCTATTCAAAATTGAATAAAACCTGGACAAATAGATCACATTTTTGTTTTTGGTATTACTTTTATAGTAAATTTTCATAAAAAAACACGCACTACCATAAAACCTAATAAAACCAATAAAAATTGACCAAAACCCTGTTATATCATCTACATGGATAGCAAAATCTCAATTTAAATGTAAAAACGTCAACATGAACATGAAAATTCGAAATTCGACCAATTTTAAAATCTCCAACAGATCCAAATAATTTGACCATGTTATTGTACCTGCATATAAATTAGAGTTGTCGCACTTCGTACGTTTCCAGATTTATCAAGCTATATAAATGCAAGATTCACATAAAATTTGAGATTTTTACGCAAATTTAATGCTTTTATATGCTGATTTCTCTGTAATGGCAGACATTTTTGGCACATATGTACAGATGATAGTCGTGTTTCCGTTTACATTAAAATATTTCGATAATTGAATTCATGTTAGTAATTTCGTATAAAAATATCTCAAATTCATGACCCTTTTTATTCCAATTTTAACACCGACAAATTATAGAAATCAACGAATAATAAGTTACATTCTAGGTAGTAAAACAAAATTTTAGGTCTAGACTTTCACAAAAATAGCTTTTCACCAGGATATCAGAGACTCTTACTAATTTCTATAGATTTAAAGATACCATATCTAAGAATCTGCTATAGGGTACCCCTTGAGAAATTACAGAAATCGTGTTCAAGTTCAAAGTTCAAAAGCTTTATTTAAAGACGATATATATAACAACAATATAACATAAGCTCTCAAGAGCTTTTAAATCGTCTATATATAAAAACTTAAAAAGAACAAACAGAAGCACATGCAGTACATAATTAAGACAATATTCAAGACTGTTACAGCACATTACAACACATAGCACAAAACATTTTTTAAAAAAGCACATAAAGCAAATAAAAGCATAATTCATAGCACACATATATATATAATTTAAGAAAGCACAAATTTAAATAAAAGCATGATACACATATTAAGCAAAGTTCACACAAATAAACAGCAATGTAATAAAAACAAAAGCATGATGGCACAAGTTAGAAGTTAAGACATAAAAGCTGCAATTTGTACGGACATTTTCATAAAAAGCAAGTAAGTAAGAAAGCAGTATAAGCAAAGCGACTGTAAATTATTTACATGCACTACAGTGACATGAGTTGCCAGACCAGGTACTTATTAATTTAGAAAACTGATTAAAATTTGTTTCAATTCTAAAATGATCTGGCAAATCATTCCACAGTTTAGAAGCAGTATAACGGAAGGAGTTGATACCATACCTAGTTGTTCTGACTTGGGGGACTATAGCTGTGTTGTTATATCTGAAAGAATATTGATGTTGTTTTATATTTATAAGATCATGAAGATAAGACGGACGGTTTTTATTAATTATTTTGAATGTTTCAAGAGCAATTGTTCTCAGCCTTCGTACTTGAAGGCAGGGTAATTTAGACAATTCCAACAGTTCATCATAATTACTTGTGTAGTTGTTATAGACAAAACGTAAAGCTCTTTCTTGTATTTTTTCCATTTTTAAAGTATTTTTTTCACTGCAAAAGTGCCAAGTAAGAGGACAGTAATTTAAATTAGAAAGAATGAAAGAGTAATATATTGTTAATCTACCAATTTTATTTAAAAATTTACCAATTCGTTTTAATACATTCAGTTGCCGAGATGCTTTTTTACAAATTTCTGAAATATGTTTATCAAAATTTAATTGGTAATCAATTGTAATACCTAACAGTTTAACATCATTTTCACATTCAATTTTATTTTCATTTAATTCAAAAATAATTTTACGATCAAAAGATTTTTTACCAATAGCTAGAGCTTGAAATTTGTCTGGATTGGCTTTCATAAGGTTATAATCAAACCAATCCAGTAATTTAAGACTGTCAGTCTCCAAAGTTTGTACGACATTTTCTAAATTATAATCTGAATATGATAAAGTGTTGTCATCAGCATAATTATAGAGTGTACTTTTATCTACAACATAAAAGATATCATTAATAAAAATATTAAATAAAACAGGCCTAATATAGATCCTTGCGGTACGCCTTTATACATATATTCAAAATTACTACAGACACTTTCAATCTTAATGCATTGTTTTCTTTTACTCAGATAACTTTTAAGTAATTCCAATGACCACGGAAACCGTTTCTACGACAATGAAAAATATAAAATTTAATAACTATTCCAGCCTATAAAACAAAAATTAGTCGTGTGTTATTCCGTTAACCCAAACTCGCAAACTAAGCGTCTTTTTAGACATTGGGCACCCTACTAGTACACCTGCACCGGGTATTATGTCCACATATGCGGATTTCTTGTCTCGGTTGTTACGTGAACCGATTCAACATTTACACTGGCAAAGGGAGAAAACTAAGAAAGAAAAGTTGTTATTTTTCGAGTAATGACATAACATTTGCAATTCTTGGAAACGGATGTTCAATAATCGCTTCCTCAAACCCATAGCAGATAAATTTCTGAAAAAGGTTCACTGGCAGTATTCCCAAAGGTATCCAAATGTTATCATGAAGCAAATGAACGTCCATATGTAAATTTATGAAAGGTCATCACTGTTCTCCATTCTTCTCCTGTTTAAAGGTGGTTAAAACTTAAAACAACCAGCGGATAAAGTGAAGAATATGAACAAAATACTAGTATTACCAGTATTGTACAATACTGGTAGAAAAATTTTATACCAGTATTGTATGCAACAATACTGGAATCATTACTAGTATTGTATTGTTTACAATACTAGATGTACCAGTATTGTGAAAAATACAATACTAGTTGTACCAGTATTGTTTGCTTACAATACTAGTTGTACCAGTATTGTGTTTTTTACAATACTAGTTTTACCAGTATTGTATTTTTTACAATACTGTAAATACCAGTATTGTAATTTTTCACAATGCTAGCTGTACCAGTATTGTATTGTAAACAATACTAGTTTTTCCAGTATTGTGCTATATACAATACTAGTTATACCAGTATTGTATTGGGCACAATACCGGTAATACCAGTAATGTGCATTTTCACAATACTAGTTGTACCAGTATTGTCTTGTTCACAATACTGGTATTACCAGTATTGTAAAACTTACAATACTGGTATTGTCGGTATTTTATTGGGGACAAAACCAGTAAAACCAGTAATTTTACCGCTTACAATTCTAGTATTATAAGTATATGCATTGCGGGTGACAATTTATTGTAATAAATGTTGCAAATCGTTTTTGCAAGGGTTATGAGAGAAGTATGGCACTGTTTTAGGCCTATTTTCTCGTCATTTCGTAATCCAATTAAGCAGGTCCTTTTGTCATTTTGGGAATCTATTAAGTAGTGTAAAAATGTAGTACTGCATGATTTTGAAATAATTTTATTGCAAAATAATTTTAAATTCCATAAAATTCATGTTATACTGATGTATTAATCTTTTATAATTTTACTCATTGTGGAATTCTTGGGTAATAAAATTTGTTTTTTTAGATAATCTATTTTGAAACAAAAAAAAAACAATAAGCACATAATATCTAAAATACTTCTTAAACCAGTGTCTTCAATACCGGAAATACCAGTATTTTCCAGTATCTGCAATACTGGTTGTACCAGTATTTTCCAGAATCTTCCAGTATCTAGAATACTAGTTGTACTAGTATTTTCCAGTATCTTCCAGTATCTGCAATACTAGTTGTACTAGTATTTTCCAGTATCTTCCAGTATTTGCAATACTAGTTGTACCAGTATTTTCCAGTATCTGCAATACTGGTTTACCAGTATCTTCCAGTATTGTACAATACTGGTACACATATATTTTTATACTAGTATTGAACAATACTGGTAGTACTAGTATTGTGTTCATATTCTTCACTTTATCCACAACCAGCTTTATTTTTCAAAGCAATCACCTTTCACTTTAGGCAGGTGTTTTTTCTTATTAGAACATTTAAGCTAGAACCAAGCTGAACTCAACAACATCTCTGTGTAAATTATCTGGTAGCCAGTGAAATATCGGTATAAAAGCTCTACAGAGATTATGTTTATTGTTAATATTGTAATCAGACGTTAAATAAAAATTACTTTCTTATTTACACCCTGGGCAGGGGTTAACAAATCCACTGGTCCGAGGTCCGGGACCTGGGAATTTAAACTACGGACAAGTGCATAACAACATTCAAAAAGTCTGACGGACCAGTGAAAAATCAGAGGAAATGATTTACTTCACGTTTTCACATTGTTTACTTTTTCATTGATCCAACTCAATCATAAACTTTCAAAACATATTGATTGATCCTTTCTTTCAAGCGCATTGAAGACTGATCTTCTTCGCGCTTAATAGCAATGGGAAATCCCTATCCATAATAAAAGCATAAAACTAAAGTTGATCAACATGATGTCATTTCGTGTTCAGTGGTTTTATAAAAAGTCGTGAGTCATAACATTGGTCGTAAGTTACTTATAACGTTTGTAAGTAATGACCGATCGTAACTTTAGTAATATGACGTCCATTCCCGAGTTCACAGTTTTCTTCTTGCCTGTTCTCATTGTCCTTCAAATATTGTTCCTAGCGTTTTTTGTGCATTTTTTCCATGGTCATTTATATGAATTTCTGAATTTTTTTCTGTGCTCAGGGCAAGAACAGGCTTCAAATGTATTGTATCACAAAAGTCTCCATTATGTGTGACCAGGAGCTTGTATTAAGGACAGGTAGAGAGCATAGGAAATTTTTCATCTTCTGAACTCTCTGGACTTGTCAATATTGGAACTTTGATGTTGTGGGCTGTCAAGGAAAAAGGATCTGGTAGAAGTTTGTGAATTTTATATATGAAACCAGTCAAAAGATGAATTGGTATAGGTCAGAAATAATTAACTTTATATTACAGCATTGAATTTTTATTTGATTTGATCCTTGATAAAAGTTAATATGTTACCCTATGGGAAATGAAATGAAAAAGAAAAAAAAATTGCGGTCTCGAACTTGCTTCAAATTTTGGGCCAGTCTGTATGGACCACTGAAAATTTGGTCAGGACCAGTGAATTTCTTTCAGCTACAAGTCCTGGACTAGTAAAGTTCTGAAAATTTTTTTAACCCCTGCTGGGATTGACACAGTATTTCTTTTAAGCAGAGGCAATGTAGCTGCTATGGCCCTTGTGTTTAATTTAATCATATCAGTAGTTCTGATCAACAATATCAACATAAGAGGTTCAGTTCAGCAGATGGGATTTTCTTCCAATCTCCTAATCCACCCCATTCCAGTTACCATTTACATGGATTTTTGGTAGCCAACAAAGTCCTTGTTTTTATATGAATCATCACTACTTGGACTGATTAGCTACTTAGCTACTTTCATTGAGAGAAATGGAAATCATTGAAAATGAAATCCTTGTGGAACCCTTGCAATTGCTGCTACGGGTATATTACACATAGATGAATATCTGCATGTAGGACATGTCATTGACTTCTTTAGCTTCACCGCCGTGCACGGTCCCGGCTGAAGAATAGGCCCGCAGCATCCTCTGA
>MJUU01007027.1:0-35106 GCA_002080025.1 Modiolus philippinarum
TTACAAGAAAGGATAGTTAGAGTTAGTCATGAACAAAAGTAAAAAAAGATATTAAAAAAAAATCAGGAAACAAAAAACAAAACATAATGACTAGGGCTAGGGTTATATACAATATGGTTTAGTTTAGGTTGGTTAGGGGTTAGGGTAAATCATGGTATATCTGAACATATACAACATTACATAAAAAAAGGATAAGTGTAAGGTGAAAGGTTAGGGTTAGCATGAAATCAAAGATAAGACCAATAAAAGAACCTTGAATTGAAGTAGGGCGAGACTAATAAAAGAACCTTGATTGGAGGTAGGTCGAGACTAATAAAAGAACCTTGATTGGAGGTAGGGAGAGACTAATAAAAGAACCTTGAACGGAGTTAGGGCGAGACTAATAAAAGAACCTTGAACGGAGGTAGGGCGAGACCAATATTTGCCAATGACAGGGCATGACCAATGGCAATACACAAGTGAGACCAAAGCTTACGGTAAGACATAGGTGTTGAGAGACCAAGAGAGACATACTAAATATGACAGACACTTCTCGGTTCCGGAACGGACACGATTTCCGGACCCGGAATTTGAAGGGAAAAAACGAAGCAGCCCTAAAATATTTAACAAAGAATGCACTACGACAAAAGTGGTCTGAAGTGCCCCGTTCTACTACTTATGTGTAATAACAAAATTGAAGAACATAATTGTCAAAGGTCGAAATACGAAGTGCAAAAAGAGGAAGCAGGTGTTAAACAACCAGACTGTCGACTGCAATGGTAATGACTTGCTAAAGCAACTAACATATTTCAAACGAAATGATTGGTTGACCAGAAAAGAAATGGATGTAGCGTTGTTCGACAATAAGCAAAGAATTCCGCTCATAGCAGTGCTAGGGTTGTCTTGAACTTACTATGAGGTATGGGCAAAGTCATTGTTGAAGGCCTCATGGTGACTTTAAAATGAAGAACAACAATAAATGCGTTGTTCCTTTACTTGTTTTTACCATGCATTTGTACAGACTTTATCTGATGTGCATTTACTCCATATCCTTTCATTCACCATTTATGGTGCACCAAACTTCCACTTACACTGCTGCTGTGTTCGGTATAAACTCAATTGCTGTATAAACTCAACAGCAATTGCCGTTGATAGGTTGTAGACATTGAAAAGAAATGTTCATCCTAGGACTAAGTACAAAAATGCACCTTGACGCACAATGCTGATAGAAACTTCAAATTTTTCCACAAGGTACTGATATCTATAAAATTACTTTTTGAATAATCTTATGGGACGGGATTTTTTTAATGCCTTGATTGCTCAGGCGGTCACGGAGATGGACATATCTAATGAGAAAGTCTATATTCATATAATTGGTGCTAGTTCTCGTGTACTGAATCAACTGTGAAACATGTGCTCTGTAAGCAGACGTCAATTTCCCTTTTCTTTGTAGCAACATTTCATAAGCACCGGCTTATGGAGTATACATCTCCAAACTCATTCGCTACTCAAGGGCCTGTGGTTGAAACAGTTACTACCTTCATAGAGCTGGGTTGCTTACAAATAGACGACTTGGCAAGGGTATGCTACCAATAATTAAAAACCATCACTACAAGATTTTTACGGTCGACTTCACGATCTTGTGTACATGTACCGCTATGGGACATCTTTTTCCATATTTTCTCTTTGCCACTAAAGTTTGTTTTTCCTCTGCCGGATTTGACTTTACTACCGGAGTTGACATATTCAACATGACGGGTGTCTTATATGACAAAAAAAAAACAACGGCAGTAAAATACCGAAGGTTAAGGGAAGCGATGACCACAAAAATCGAAGTCCAAAGAAATGGCAAAAACGGCAACAGAGAACAAAAAGACAAAACAAGGACGTGAGACAGCTACAATGCACGGAAATAAAAACATAACATTAAGAACTAAAGCACTCATAGTGTGAAATCCCATGAAAATCGGGAGTGATATCAGGTGCTCCGGTAGGGTAAAAAAATATGAAAGGATATGGAGTGAATGTACAAAAAACGCACACGATACATAGAAAACTCCAGTAAGCAATGTCCTTCTCCGCTAGCGGCACCCGTCAAACTATCAGTGAGTAAATCCGGAGATGCTTACTCTACCGGTGTACCTGATCTCACCCATGGTTTTTCATTGGGTCTGTGTTGTTCATTTTTGTAGATATGTCTTCTTTTTTCTATTCTGTGCCGTGATCATATTATTTTTGTATCTTTGTTTTTCCGATGTTACCGTTGTCCTTGGATTGTTCGATTTAGACTGACGATTCGGTTTTCACTTACTTGGGATATCACTGACATGTAAGGGAAATTGATAATTTGACCTTTATCTTTAAATTGGCAACAGGGGTACACTACAAATCCGGCTGTATGACAAACGACATGACTTCACTTTTCCAATGATCAACTTCCCTTTTCTCTGTATCAACATTCCAATAGTGCCAGCAAATGGAGTTAGCATCTGCCAACTCATTTGCTACTCAAGGGCGTGTGGTCGATATAGTGACTACCTTGATAGAGCTCAGTTGTTTACAAAAAGGATACTTAAGCAAGGCTATGTTACCCATAACTTGAAAGTCATCACTACAGAAGTTTTACGGTCGACAACACGATCTTGTAGAACGCTATGGGAAATCCATTTCCCAGACGACAACATATCTTTCCCTTTACAGCTAAGTTCGTTTTTCCTCTACCGGATTTGACTTTTCCGCCGGAGTTGACATGCTCTACACAGAGGGTGCCTTATAATAAGAAGGAGATGCTTACTCTATCGATGCACACATGGATTTTATTGGGTCTGTGTGGTTCATCTGTATATGTGCCTTATTTTTCTTTCCTGTTCCATAATCACGTGGTATTATCATTTCTTGTTCTTGTTGCAATAAATAATCAAGTTCGATAATAAACGGTAAATTTTGTTATGTTGAACACGTGCTTAAGGAGTAACTTCTGATCAGCAGCATAAGAATAACAAATATGGAAGGAAATAATAGTTCATTCGTGAAATCTTTTTCAGAGAGGGCCAATTTAATTTCTAGATCTAATTTATGTTAACATCTTATGTAAAGCTGCTAAGTATGCCACATGTATGTCAAATAAAAGAAAATCTAATCCATTTTTATATTTTCTTATCGGAGTTTTAGGACCGTTATTTGCTTAGTAGAGATTATGGATTTTATCAAAACCTCAGTCATCGTTGTTTAGTTTTGAAGAGAAACATGTAAAGCTGCTAAGTATGCCACATGTATGTCAAATAAAAGAAAATCTAATCCATTTCTATATTTTCTTATCGGAGTTTTAGGACCGTTATTTGCTTAGTAGAGATTATGGATTTTATCAAAACCTCAGTCATCGTTGTTTAGTTTTGAAGAGAAACATGAATAACATGTATGGATATATTTTTATAATATAATCAAAAGGAAGGAAAACGTTTACTCCTATTGCATATTCGATCTCTGTTAGATACATTCGATAAACTTGAAAAGTAACATCTGAAATAGATATTTTGAATTATGTTATTTTACTACGCCCGATTCTAGTTCTAATGGCTGGTATAAAACAAGTAATTGAAACCATTATTCCTTATTTTCTTTATTCATGTATGTTCACAGATGATATAACTTGTTTGCGATTTACCCTGAATGGACTTCATAACAGTATGACGAGCCCTGTATGTGGAGAAGATTATGATTACCATACTGAGATTCCGATGCTACTTTCGTTTTCTTTTTTCTTTCGAGTTAAAAGTCTTGAATTTTATGTTCGTATGTCTTTGGTCTTCTATTTTTGCGTTTTTTAACTGTGATTTATGTATGTAAATCTAAAAATTTTTTGTTCCTTTGATTTTTATTTCCATATATCAATTAAATGGTAAAGACAAAAATTGAAAAAATCAGGCATACATGCACATGAGACAAAGTTTGTACTAATACATTGTAATAATTACATTCATTCTGCCTCGTGTGCAAATCCCCGTATTTGATTTGTTACGAGTACTTCCGACCATTTCCGTCACTGTATTTTATATGTCAGTAAAACTACACTGGCGCGCGACTCCCTGACAACCACAAAAGTAAACAAGACAGCGGAGTAATCTAGACAAAGAAATGGTGCACCATCCACTATCTTCGCTGAGTAATCTTGAGTGAACACTTGCATTCTATTTACGGAGTGTAATTATAAGCATTGAATGCAATACTTTTGTAGTTTTATTGTCGTGTAAAAGCGTGGACCGTAGCAAATTTTTCGCATGAAGCGCTAGCGCGCTTCATTCAAAATGTGCTACGGTCCACGCTTTTACACTCCAATAAAACTACAAAATATTGCATTCAATTCTTAAATACAAATCAATGGTACAACGCTTTGATTATAAGGACCATAATGTCTTCAACAACAACAACGAGCATTGTTCATAATTCGTAACCCTAACATCGGTTGGAGCTGAATACATTGCTTGCGTCTGCCAAATGCACAACAAAACCCCTTTCTAAGCTCCTAACTTCATTATTTACTTCAATTTAAGATGGCCTACTTCAATCTAAGATGGCCTAAAGATATATAGTAATAGAGTGTACTCAAATTACAATAAATAACGAAGTTTCATAATAAACAAGTGAAGTGAATCAGATGTGGATTCTCAAAAACTCAAAAGACTTATTAGAATATTTGTCTTCAGCTGACCTCAACCACTTCAACAGTGTCAAAACATCATTTGATTTTTCTTCATTCTATACTACTCTTCGAAATGATAAGCTGAAGTCAGTACTCCGTGACTTAATACATCAGTCTTTCTGTACTAAAAAGAGTGAAAAAGATATTAATATCTAGTAATAGGTAAAGATGGAATTTATTTTGTTAAACGTCACACTGATTCATATAAAATGTTTACAATATACATCGCAATACTGGAATTCTTGATTGATAACATATTTGTAGAATTTGGAGGACAAGTTTTCAAACAGACATTAAGGATACCTATGGGCACTTTTTATGCGCTACTCTAAGCAGATACATGTATGTTTCTTTATTCGTATGAAAACAGTTTCATACAAGGACTAGTTCAGAAAGAAGACAATAAGCTATAGTAGAGCGGCGGATACGGAAAAGTTGCTTATTTAACGAGTTTAAATTACCCAAAAGCCCCATGGAATTTTATTGCTCAGTATCATTTATCAACATCTCAACTCCCAGAAAATGCCTGTCGTCGTGTTAAATTGTGGTCCCTATGACGTAAAAATGGCGACTTTTGACGTATCCCCGCTCTACAATATACAGACGGTACTGCTTTGAATAAAATTTTATTGAATTCACCAGCTCTTCTTGAAACTCAATGCAACAGACACAAAAAGCATGCAATAGTGTACTTAATTCTGCATCAATACACCGTCATAAGTTCAAACATAGCCCAGTACGGCCGTTTACGAACTTGGTAAAATTAAGCATTAAAATTGATGGTTTTTAGCACCTACCTTTTAATCGTTTACATATTTGTTAATTATGTCTCATGATTGATTTGACAATTGTTTCACGTAACTATTGACGTATTTGCTTCATTTCTCCACGTTAAATTTATAATTAAAAGTTGTGTTTTGCAAATATTTTATTCCCGTATTTGAACAGTGTTGTACCGATTTGGTCATAATTTCATAATTCATCCTTTACAGCAGTCTGTTTTGAATGATATTTCAACAATATTTCTATTTGTTTGGTGTATGTTTGACATAAGTACCATTCTAAAAATACGTGATACGTTATTGTAATGTTCTTATTTGCTCACCTTTAAAAAAAGGTGTAATTAACTAAAGGATGTGTTTGTGCATTGGGTGTGTTCGTATGATTAAATATGAAAGTACGGAAATGTACTTGTTGCGTCAAATCGGAGTCCAGCTCTGCTATTCTAAGCAAAAACTGGAATTGGCAAAGCGTTCTAAAGACGAAAACAGCTTCACCTCACTTTAAATGTTTACCCAAGAAAACTTAAATTTTTTTGAAATCATAAAACATCCAAGAGGCTAATATTTCATTGTAAATTGCTAAATATTGCACTAAGAGTTATTTATTGGGAAATTGTTGACAGATGAAAATCCAACAAGATGTACCATTGCGTCCTGTTGTGCTTTTGTGGGCATCCTCAAAGTTGAGACCCTATGTAAATTCTGTGTGTTTGCTTTTATCGTCGTCTTCTGTTTAAAAAATGCACCTCCTTATTACAAAGCTTGTCAATTTTAGAACATTTGGTTACAATTTGGGAGAAAGCATATTATATATAAAAAATCTAGTTTTTCTAGTTTGTTTGCGACATTGACACCACTGGCGGGTGCAAGTGAAGGCTCCAGGGTGGGGGGTGCTTGCATAATCATGTATTTTTAATGAATATCTTGGCGTTTTATTAAGAGAAACCCAAAATTTTTCGAGCCTCCTGCCGCTTTGTGAAATATCATTTCAAATTCGAACCCTGCTTTTTCAAATTGTCTGGATCCCGCCTGGACAAGCATCTGTATGTAGTTTATGAGCTTTTGTCTATGGCCGATTTTTCTTTAATTAATGTCCTTTGACTTCGTGTTCTTGATTTTTTTTCCAATGGGCCAATGTGTTTTCGGTTTTCTCTTTACGATTTACCTTGTGTGTTTTCTGCAAAAAGAACCCCGTTCAAGTGAATAACAAGCAGTTTTTAAGTTTACAAGTGTGAACCAAGCAAATTTTGTTTTTAGAAAACCTAGATTTTCTTAACTTAGATGCGCGCAGAGGTTTAATAGCACGCAATTAAGTAACATACTTTAAAAGGTAAAAATAAAAGATAACTATTAGCAAAAATAACCTTGAGCTCATTCGATGTCAACAAAAGGTCCAAAAGACCACTGTTCATATGATGTACTTTGTGTTTTTGTGAATGTCAAACGTAAGAATCATTTAGATAGTTCTACCCCCCCCCCCCCACACACACACACACACACACATAAAACATAAAACCCTTAATTGTGATACAAATCTTCAATGTCAATTACTAACATGAGTCATAATTGTTGCAGACACCTTATACAACAGTCAAAGCGTGTGTCAAATAAATTGTTCGTAGTCAACCTTGTAACCCTCTATTCATTGTAAGAAAAAATGCCTTATTTGACCTTGAGTGAGGTCAAATTCAATGAAAGCTAAAGCAGCACGGATCGCACTTTAAAGCATTCTCAACACAGTTTAAATATGATTACTCCGGTGCAGTTTATTTGTGTATTGGAAAATCCTTTACTTGAAAACAATTAGTTGACCTCAAGGTCAAAGGTGAATGTCATATGAAAGTCAAATGGTATCAAATATTCAACTTTGTTGTGATACACTTATTTGCCAGATATCTGACATCTATGTCAAAAGATTAGTAAGTTATACCCCGGCAAACTAGAAAACCAGCTCTCGGGGCTATGACCTTTGACCCTAAAATAAAGTATGTTTGGACCATGTCAGATAGCGACGACAGCCATTTTCTGAAAGAAAAAACATTATACTTTCGTTTACGATAATAAAAGTCCATGGGGCTTTCGGGTAATTTAAATTTTGAAAATTTGCCTCCTCGCCGCTACACTACTAGCATACTCCTTTAATTTCAGCCTTCGTTATAAAGAGGAAGTTCTTTCATTAAACAATCCTTAATTTAAGGACGATCATCATCTGATATACCCAAATGAACTTAAAGAAACCACTGAAACACCATCATCAGCATCATACCTCTTCATTGACAACTCTTGATGGCTAAAAACAAAGCAGTACGACAAGAGAGATGATTTCGAACTTGACGTATTTGCGCAGTAATATGCCGACATCTCCGGCATATAGCGTTTTCATTTCACAACTCATTCGCTATTTCCGTGCCTGTAGTTTGTACAACGATTTCTCAACAGAGAGAAATTACTGTCTCAAAAACTAATACATCAAGGGTATGTTTAGTCACTGTTGCAATTATCACTGCAGAAAATTTTCGGTCGTCACCATGATTTGACAGACCGTTACTATGTTTCTAGTTCACAGATGAAAACATATACCTTTAGGCGAAGTTTTTACAAGGGCTTACACAGAAAAAAAAACAAAAACATTTAACCCAGTCCTTTAATTTCAGCTTCCGCTACATAGACGATGCACTTTCTATTAATAATCCAAAGTTCAAGGAATATTTACACCAGATCTATCCCAATGTATCCCAATCTATCTATCAAGATCTATCTTGAAATTAAAGAGACTACTGATACACCTACTTCAGCTTCGTATTTAGATCTTTTAATTTACATTGACGAAAATGGACGATTGAAATCTAAGCTGTATGACAAACGTGATGATTTTAACTTCCCAATTGTGAACTTTCCCTTTCTGAGCAGCAATATACCTACCTCTCCAGCCTATGGAGTTTACATTTCACATTGATTCGTTACTATCGGGCATGCAGTTTATACAGTGACTTTTTAGTTCAAGCAAAAACACTGTCCCAAAAGCTGCTTAGTCAGGGATTTGTTCAGCCTTTGTTACTTTCATCCCTTCAGAAATTCTATGGTCGTCACCATGATATCATTGACAGATATGAAGTGTCTGTGTCCCAAATGAAAACGGACATTTTCAGCTAGATTTCACGTCTTCACGGATTTGACATAACCGGATTTGACTCAACCCTGGATTGACTCACTGATAGTGTGACGAGTGCCGCTAGCGGAGCAGGACATGCTTACCCTTCCGGAGCACCTGATGTCACTCTCGGTTTTTATGGGAGTTCGCACTGTCAGTGGTTTTAGTTTTTGTGTTGTCTTGTATATCGTACTGTAAGATTTTAGTTTTGTCTTCATTATTATGTTCGTGTAACTGGTTTGTGATGCTTAATGTTTGAATACTCAAGAGACTTACAACAGCTTTTCAAAGTTTTACCTTGGTACTGTTTGAGGGTTACAGAAGTAACACGTATCATGGATTTTTATTGCTTTTGTCTAGGGGTTAGAAAATGGCAGTTCCAATCAGCCTCAAATTAGAACTTTCAAAACAATATATACCTCACTGATAGTGTGACGGGTGTCGCTAGTGGAGCAGGACATGCTTACCCTTTCGGAGCACCTGATGTCACTCCCGGTTTTCATGGGAGTTCACACTATGAATGCCTTAGTTCTTAATGTTATCTTTTTATTTCCGTGCATTGTAGCTGTCTCACGTCCTTGTTTTGTATTTGTTTTTATCTGTTACAGTTTTTGCCATGTCTTTGGACTTCGATTTTTGTAGTCATCACTTCCCTTGTTCCTTCGGTATTTTACTGCCGTTTGTTAGGTATATCCACAGTTTATTACCGGACTGACAAACACTGACTGTGAAAAACCGGACTTTTCACTGACAGTGTGACCGGTCCCAGGCGTGGAGCAGATCATGCTTTCCCTTCCGGAACACCTGATGTTACCTCAATTTTTATAGGGGTTCATACTGCTAGTGTTTTTGTTTTGTAGCGTACTTGTTCATTGTTTATTTGTTTTGTCTTTGTCTCGTTGTCTCAAATGTGTTGGATATGAATGCCATGATTTTGGACTTTTAATTTTGGAATTCCCCATTCGTTTTTTTTTTTGTTCGGTATTCGTTTGCGGATGAATCCATCGCTAAATGTCAAACAACGCTACATTCGTGTATCTTTGCTTTTGTCACGGATGCGGGGTCGTCATCAATTATAAAGTAACCGGCAATTACAATCGCTGTCATCCTTTACGCACATTAAAGACAATCACAACACATAAACAACCACAGATTTTGCGATATTGCTCCTAAGGTTTGAGCACATAGAAGTCGAAATAGGTACAAATATAGTTATTGCTACGAGTCACAATTCATGGCAAAAAATCAAAAAGACCCTTGTAAACAGCATTTAGTGGATATTTGTAACAATACATATAGATATTTGGACGATATTTTGGCTTTAAATGCTCCTGAATTTTCTAAATTTACAGACAAAATTGATCCTGCCGAACTAACTTTAAATAAATCAAATAACAGCAGCGATCGTATATCTTTTCTTGATCTTGATATATCAATAAATCAATGAAATTTAAACACCAAAGTTTATGATAAAAGGGATGATTTATCTTTCCTATAGTTAATTTTCCACATCTCGACAGCGATATTCCGCTATTAGTCCCTTCTTATGCGAAATATATTTCAGAGCTTGTTCGATATGCTCGAGTTTATAATGAAGTTTCTGCCTTCAACGACCCGAAATCTTTGTCTAACCAAAAAACTTCTGCATCAAGGGTTTGAATATCATAAATTGATAAAAAAAAACATTCTCTAAATTTTATTATAGATACGTTGACTTGTTAAGGAAATTTGGTTCTTATACAGCAGGGCATTTCACATTCAAACTTCTATTGAAATATTATTTACAAAGCGCATAAATTAAAAAAATGTCCTTTCAACCTTATTAATCCGTTCAACAAACTTATTCATAAAGGATATAAATACAGCATTGTTCTTAAATCTTTACTTCTGCTTTTTGTTGGCAAAGATATTGATCAGCTCCTAAATGCTTTCACCGTAACTAAATTAAAACAATTATTCATATTGGCAGTATACGGCATTGCATAATATCATGTTCTTCTTTGATAGTTGATGAATTTGTTATACGAAATCTATTTAGAAGTATTTCAATTGAAGTTTTATATGTAAGAAGACTGGGTATAATAGTTAACGGAAATTATGTCCTAAGCTAGCTGTCAGTAAATGCGAGCAGTACCCATGTGTATTGTCTTCATTTTTTATGTTCTTCATTTTAAAGGTATTCGTCTCGATAAGTTTGACTTTGTTTCTAGTTTGATTTTTACTGTGAGTCTTTTTGTGTATTTAATTTTTAGCCATTCACTACACATAGGGGGGAGGGTTTGGAGCAAAGAAAACGAGTTTAATCTTACCGCAATTTTTACGCCTGTCCTAAGTCAGGAATATGTTAGTCATTGGCTTGTTCTTTTCTTTTTATAAAATTTTAGTTTCTTGATTATTGGATATGATTTGTTTCCATTGATGTATACACTTTTTTTACTTTTTGGAGCCATTTAGGACTTGCCATATAGTGTGAAATTTCTCACTGTGTTGAAGACCGTACGGTGAGCCCTAGATGCTTTGGTTATGGTCGTTTTAACGTGCAAATGGGATGTTGTCTCCTTGACACTTACACCATTTCCTTTTTTTCATGGTTAATAAAGACTTAATATAAGGTCTACATTGAATATCATAAATTATATAATTTTTATTATACATCGGCAAACAAATACCGAAGCAAGAACGAGGAAATGGGGAATTCTAAAATCATAAATCCAAAATCATGGTAAGAGACAGTATGACAAAGGCAAAACAAATTACCAAAAATTAACAAGAATACACAATATTGTTTTTACCGAATTCAGACTAAACAAATATGGTCTTTCATCAAATCAAGGTAACTGTCATTTTTGCAAACATCACCTTGAAACTCAACCTCACATGTTTTATAACTGTAAAATTATATACCCGTTTATAATTTTTGTTAACAACCTTTTGAAGTGTACACAGATTACCAATCAGATAACAATAACTGAAACAAACATGTTATTTGGAGTATATGAAGGCCCACCAAAGGTTCAGATTTTGTCGACTATTATTCTGACAGTCGCCAAATGGGTAATTTGGAAATATAGAAATAAAATTAAACACGAAAATAAAATTTTTAATATAAATGAATTAAAAAACTGGTTTCGTTGGGAAATTAAAGAAAATTTCAATCTTCGTTTGCAGCTAAAGTCAAACCAAACACCTGATATTAACCAACAAATCAGAAATTTACTCGATTCTGTTGAAAATTCTCACTAAATTATGCATGACATAATAATAAATAATGGAAATTTAGATTAATACTTACCAAACATGAATGATAATCCATAGGCACATGTTTAAAATTTTGGGTAAACACGATAAACGCTCGTTTACTGCTGTGGTAAATATAATAAGGTGTGTTCGAATATATGTATATGTGTATTTTTTGTTTTCTATTGTAATCATACACAGTGGATTTTTTTTTTCTCACCCAATTACCCGGTTGGGACAGAGACTGTAAAACGGGGACCATCAGTATGCTACCTGGGCTGCTGTTGGAAATGTAACAGGACATTTTTGAATAAAATGTATTTGTTTCTTGTTAAAAAAAAAAAAAAATTAACAAGAACGCCATACAACTAACGCACTCGCAGTGTGAACCTCTATAAAAACTGAGGCATCATCAGGTGCTCCGGAAGGGTAAACATGATCTATATATATAAGCATCGCATTGCTGTATTCGGAAAACTTGAATGGTGTATTTTATAGATTTAGTATAACCAAAACTCAAAGATTGGATATTGACTGATAATTTGAAATGTATCATGTTCTTGCCGGGCTATATATATGACAATCTGCTAAGTTGAGGTTATTATTTGATTTCAGTGTTGATAGAGATCCATTTAAAGAAATGGAAGGAATCCGATGAGTCATTCATAAAGAGAAGAGCAGCAAATATTATATTTACAAAACTTAAAAATAACAGCTGTGTGACAGTAACTGGTAATTCTGGAATGGGTAAAACAATGACTGTCAGACATGTAGCACTGAAAATGTTAGAAGAGGGTTATACCATTGTACCAATAAGTCATCCACAAGAAATAGTAGATTTGTTTAGTACTCAACAGAAACTTTTATTTGTTGTTGATGATCTGTGTGGGAGATATACGTTAAATCAGTATTATTTTGACAAACTTAAATTGAAATTGGAGGACATAAAAATTGTATTAGAAAAACAAAATTGTAAAATTATTGCATCTTGTAGGTTGCAAGTGTTTACAGATTTAAAATTTCAAACTCTTCCCATCTTCACTATGTGTGAATGTAATTTTCATTCTTCTGCTTTAACCCTTACACGACTAGAAAGTTCACTGTTTGCAACTAAATATTTTAGAGAACATGCTGATGAAGCCATATCACTGTTAAAGCAATATGACTATTTCCCTTTCCTCTGTGACATATATAGCAAAAACCAGAGTGTCAGCTTCCATTCCTTTTGTGAAACTCCATTTTGGTTTGTGAAGGAGGAACTTAATAATTTGAAACTTGAAGGAGAAGAGGGAAAGTATAAATACTGTGTTCTTGTTCTTTGTGTAATACACAACAATTACATTGAAGAGGAGTATTTAACAGGTAATACTGATAAAAACACACGTGAGATCTTTGAAGAGGTTCTAGAAGTATGTGAAATAAACAGAGGAACATCACCCCTTTGTCTACACAAGGCACTACAGACATTAGTAGGCACATTTTTCATAAAGGAGAAAGACGCTTACAGAATGCTACATGATAAATTATTTGATTTTGTTTCGTTCTATTTTGGACAACAGATGATAAATACTCTTATAAGATATGCCGACAGTGCATTTATCAGAGAAAGATTTTTATGCGATATAACAGATACCACAGAACATTTAGTGGACTTAACAATAAGAATACCAGATAATTATGAAGATTTATACATAAAGCGGCTGATCACAGACTGGGCAAACAAGAAGGTAGTTGATTTCTTCAGCAATAGAAATTGGAAGTCTCAATCTCTAACCGACAAAATTCTTAGTCATTTAAATACACTGAACCAAATCGATCAGAAACAGTTAGTTGATACTGTTGATATAGGTGAATTTAAAGAAACTCCTCTCATCAGAAGCTGTTATGAAGGAAATTTAAAGCTTGCTCATTGGATATTAGAACATGGTGGTCATGCTGACCAGTGCAGATCAGATAATGCCTCGCCATTATACGTTGCAAGTCAGGAGGGGCATGTATTGATAGTCAGGTATCTATTACAACAGGGAGCTGATATAAACAAGTGTGCCAAAGATACCATGTCACCTTTACATACATCAAGTTTGCATGGTCATATAGATGTAGTTACTGAACTACTTAAACATAATCACATAAAAATCGATATATGTGATAGTTCTGGACGTTCATCGCTTTATATGGCATGTCAGAAGGGGCATGTGCAGATAGTCAAAAATCTCTTACAACGGGGAGCTGATATAAACAAAGCTGATGAAGTTTACTGGTCACCATTACATATATCAAGTTTTTGGGGAAAAACAGATGTAGTCAAGGAATTACTGAAAATTGAGAACTTGAAAATGAGTTTATGCGATAATTGGGGATGTTCAGCACTTTACCTTGCTTGTCATAAAAAACATCTGCAGATAGTCAGAGTATTACTGGAACATGGGGCTAATATAAACAAGTGTGACGAAGAAGGTAGATCGCCATTACATATATCGTGTAATTCGGGAAATACATATGTTGTGGCTGAACTCTTGGGAAGTGACAAAATAGAAATTGATTTATGTGATCGTGAGGGACGTTCATCACTGTATCTGGCATGTCAGCAGGGGTATGTACAGATAGTAAGAGAACTCTTCAAATACGGAGCTGATATAAACAGATGTAACAATGATGGCTGGTCACCATTACATATATCATGTCATTGGGGAAATACTGATATAGTCACAGAACTACTGAGAAATGATAATGTGAAGATTGATTTATGTGATAATGCAGGGCATTCATCACTTTTTCTGGCATGTCTCGTATCGAATGTACAGATAGTGAAAGATCTCTTACATCATGGAGCTAATATCAATAAATGCTCAGATCATGGAAATTCTCCTCTGCAGATGGCATGCACATACAATCACAAAACAATTGTAGAAGAATTATTCATGTATGATGTAATGCTTGACTTGTATGATAATGACGGGGATACTGCACTGTACTCAGCATGTGAGGAAGGACATACTGATGTAGTTAAACTCTTGTTAGATCGTGGAGTCGATGTCAACAAATGTTCTAACACAGGAGAATCACCATTATTGGTTAGTTGTGTGTTAGGTAACATTGACATTGTAGATATGTTATTACACAGAAATGCTGATGTTAATCTTTGTGTTCACAGTAAGGATGTTTACTGTCAGGAGATTAACAAATACCACAATGTGCATAAAGGGAGAGATAAAGTATTTTGGAAAAAGGTAAGAAACGTGGGGTCATTTAAAACAAAGGAATTTGTTGACAGTGATAATTGGATTATAGATAAAACAGCTGGAGCATCACCACTACACTTCTCATGCTTTATGGGACATGATGCAATTGTTAACCTCCTACTGGAGAAATGTTCAGATGTAAACATGGAGACATTTGATGGTACAACACCTTTGTTTTTGGCTTGTGAAACAGGAAATGAATATTTGGTGACTTTATTGCTAACAGGCGGAGCTAATGCAAATATATGTAGACACGATGGGAAATCTCCTTACTCGATTGCCCTAGAAAGCGGACATGAATTACTAGCATCAATGATTCACAACTGGACTGGTGGTTTGGAGATTATTTATCAAAGAAAAAGTACATAAGGTTGTGCAAGTGTCCACTTTTGTAGATATTTGCCCTAAAAGTTGCTATTACGATAATCACAAATATGAATAAATACAAAACTATTAGAAAGACATGGCAGGATACATCATATACTCATTTTTCTGGTAAAATACAATAAAAAAAAATTGGTGTTTCAATGACATATAATTTGTACTTATATTTTCTATATTTTTATCTATTAGACGAGGTCTTTGCATGAAATTACATATGGGCTCCTAAATTTAGATGAAATAATAGAAAGTGTGCAAATTTGGTGAAGAAAGCATTTACAACACGAATAATTCTACTTTACAAATGACAATTATTGGGGATGTAAAGCACTAACAAGATGGCAACGATGTTTCAATGAATGAAGGACAATCATTTGAAAGACAAAGTATACTTCAGAATAATTCTTGCCCGATTTTTGGAAAGGCAACATAAATCCAAAATTTAACATATTATAACTGCAGAGCAAAATACAAGTTTCCTAAACGAACTCCAGTATAAGAATTCATGCCATTACGAGATCCCCTTTGAAAAATTTGAGCAGGATTCCCTATAACACTGTGTATATTTGTTTATGCAAAATGCTGAAATAAAATTTTAACTTGCGGAATGAAATACGTTTTTCCAACATTCAACATTTCTGGCTTGGTTTCCAAACCAAATGCCCTTTTTCTATAGAACCAATGTTTTATCCCTATCAAAACGATTTGGGTATATGTTTTCCTTACTATCTAGACAAAGCACAAAGATGTAATCAAAATATAATCATCAACAGGAAATACGATTTTCTAAACCAATTCAAATTTTTGGCATAGTTTCAATGGCAACCGTAGTTATTTTGAAATTTGTAAAGCTATAGAATTCTGTCCCACATCATACAGAACCTTCTTACATCATACAGAACCTTCCGATGAAATTTCATAGGGAAAGAGATGATTGTTTTTGAGATACACCATATACAATGAAAAACATACAAAATGTCAATGTCCCATAGGGTTACTATGGAAGACCTAACTCCAATTTTGAGCCCCCAAATGTACCCTTTTGACTCTAATTGGAAATATTTTTTCTTCTTGCTCATCTACATTAGTGGGCTAACATCCTGCAAGTTTCAAAGTTTTCAGTCAGGTGGTCTCATAGATCTGCTTGAGACAAGTTCATTACAACCGAAATAAAGAAAGAAAGCGGAACAAAAATAATAACAGGAAACGCAATAAAAACAATACGTCTCCCAACTTTGTTTGGGAGACTTGATTAAAGACATTTAATATTACTGTCTGTAAATTCTTTTTATTGTGATGAATAATCTTATGTCATTGTTATTGTGGACTAAATTTGTTTTCATCCCATAACTGTTTAGATTGCTAATGTAATCAGAAAGGTATCGCAGAAGAATTACAAATGGGTAGTTAACGTTTTCTTTTTCAAGTTACTAAAAGATAGTTTATAAGGTGTTGTCTAATGTACTTGCATTTAGATGATATGAAGGTAAATTTTTGTCTTTTTTATTTTTAATTGAAAGTTTCACATCTAAATAATGAGTTTATTTGTCTAATTATGCGAATTTGTTTATGATAGAATTTGAAATGATATTATAATACACACTTAAAAATTGGATTTTGATAATTTGGTTAGTTATTTGTGTTGAGAACCATAGGTACTCTTTTTCAGGCAAATTAAAAAAATAAATAAAAATGTTATACCTGGCATATTTTGTAACAATACGGACTTCATATAATATGAAAAACAACAATAAAAGCGTTGTTCCTTTGCTTGTTTTTTACCATGTATTTGTAGAGACTTTGTCTCATGTGCATTTACTCCATATCCTTTTATTCACCATCTGTACTGAAAGTTAACAAGGGGGGGGGGGGGGGGGTAACAGGAAACATCTACAATGGCTGAAAATTATAGTCCGATGCCACAATCTGCTATGAACTCCACAGGAGAAACACAAATAACACAAAAGACAAACGTAAACAAAGATACGAACTCGGGACGGCAAAAGCCAGCGGTAGGATTAAACCGATTTATGGGTACCCAAACCTCCTCTTTATCTGTCCCGTTTCCCTATAGCATAATAAAATACGAATAAAACCCAATACAGGTAGACTACTAACTCCATGACCACCATCTACAAAAGAGAGAACCTAAAAATATGTAATTTTGAATGATGGGTCAAACTGCCGACTAGCTCAAGGAGCCTAATCTGCTGGTAAAACACTGTCGCACTACAGAAGAAAAAATCCAACTCAAAACTTCCCGAAGGGTTTGGTCAAGAATCATCATATATTTCAGTAGACATCGGCAATATCAGTGAGAGGCCAGTATGTTTGAAAAAATTTTAAGGTCACTAGATCTAAAAGCTAATTTTACGGATGAAGGCAGAGTATCTTGTCGATATCCCCTATGATGTAAAGAATGTAAGTTACGTCCTAGATTTTCTAGATGTTTAATCAGTTTTTTGCATTTTTAACAACATTTCCTTATAACCAGGATTAGCAATACTCCTATTTATTATAAAACTTCTTAAAAATATTCAACAACTTATGAAATCTGTAAAATTACAAAAACAGGATAACAGCAAACACCTACAATGGCCAGGAACTACAATCACATGCCACAATTTACAAGCAAACTGCACCAGAAAAACAATATTGAAAACAAGAGACAAACATAAATAACGATAGGAACTCGGGATAGTAGGACTTGGATATCGGCACTAGCAAAAGCCAGTGGTAGGGTTAAACCGGTTTATGTGTATCCAAACCTCCCCTTTCTATATCCCGTTTCCCTATAGTATCATAAACATGCGAATAAAACCCAATACAGGCAGACTACAAACTCAATGACAACTATCTTGGAACAGAAAAATCATATGACAAAACGTAATTTTGAAAGAAGCTAGCTTAAAGAATCTAGTCTGCTGGTAAAACACTGTCGCACTACGGAAGAAAAACTCAAAACTCCCCGAAAGGTTTGGTCAAGAGTCTTCATGTATTTCAGTAGACATTGGCAGTATCAGTGAGAGGCCAGTCTATATGCAAGGTCTTCAGGTCACTGGAATCCAAATCCAAACCCTGTTGTAAAAGTTTACCTGTGATAGTAAGGTTACGTTCATTAAAATCGTCAAAGATAGAACAAACTCGAGTGAATCGTTCAAGTTAAGATTTGTACACCCCGTAGGATGGAACTAGAGGAACGTTGCCGTCAAGAAAAGGGAAAATTGTAAGAGTGAAATAAAAACCATCCCTTTTATCAAAACTTTTAGTTTTTATTTTACCATAGTCAATAATTATACTTAGATCCAGAAAAGGGCACAATCGTTGTTTGCTTTATAAAGTTTTAGTTCTTGCAGGCAAATGATGTCGATATAATCTAAAAACTGGATAATAATAAGAATATCGTCAATATACCTGAAACTCCCCATAAACTTAGATGTGCAAGAAATAAAATAAAAATTCGAGAACTCAAAAAGGGTTGGGTCTTCAAAGTTTTCCCTATTGGAAAATTAAATTTTGAATGTTTTGCACCATCAATGTATCTCAAAAACTTTTAACACTAGCGCCAATAAACTTCAATTTAAAGGTGTGTGTCATGTTAGAAAAGGTTCCACAAGATTTAAAGCTTCAAAATAATTACAGTTGTCATGGGAACTAGACCAAAAAATATGGAAATTTTTATAAAATTGAAGTTTTTATTAATAATTGTATTTTTATTACAGCAATATGTATTATATGTATTTAGATTCTAAGGTTAATCCCTACCCAAATGTGTTTGGAAGGGGCTTTAAAATTAAAATTGATTGTTATGGATAGGGAAATTTCAAAGTAACTATAAATTAATGAAAGGAAGATAACAGGAAACACTTACAATGGCCGAACATTACAATCACATGTCGCAATCAACCAGGGAACTGCACAAGAAAAACAATAAAATGACAAAAGACAAACATAGACAACGATAGGAACTCGGGATAGCCGGACTTGGTACCGGCAATGTGTTTATTTGTATAATAAACATACAAATAAAACCCTATACAGGTAGACCACTAACTCTAAGACCACAATCTTGAATGGAAAGAATAGACAAAACGTAATTTAGAAAGATGGGTCGAGGAGTGCTCGCCGCTAAACTGCCGGCTAGCTCAAGGAGCCTAGTCTGCTGGTAATACAGTGTTGCACTACGGAATAATAATCAAATTCAAAACTTCCCGAAGGGTTTGGTAAATAATCATCATGGATTTCAGTAGACATCGGCAGTATCAGTGAGAGGCCAGTATAATTGTAAAATCTTCAGGTCACTGGATCCCAAAGCCAATTTAACGGAATCATGAAGAATATCCGGTCAGTATCCCCTATTACGCAATGAATGTAAGTTACGTGCCAGTTTTTTCTGGATTTTTTATCATTTTTTGACATTTTTTAACATCATTTCCGTAAAAACGAGGGTGAGAAATGCCTTTAGTAATAAGCTGTTTCCGAGTCGCATTATACTAAGATACCAAATGTTCATATCTTCAATAAAACTTTTTAAATGTGTTTATCAATCTATGAAATCTGTAACCTTGTTCTAATAGTTTGGATGTGATAGTAAGATTACGTTCATTAAAGTCGTCAAGAGTAGATCAGACGCGTGCGAATCGTACCAGTTGAGATATATACACCCCGTATGATGGTGCTTCAGGAACGTCGCCATCAAGAAAAGGGAAAAATAGTAATAGTGAAATCAAAATCATCCCTTTTATCATAAATTTTAGTTTTAATTTTTCCAGAGTCAACGGCGAAAGTTAGATTGAGAAATGGGCAGTATTTAGAATCATTGTTTGCTTTATTAAGTTTCAGTTCTTGTGGGTAAATGAGGTCGACATGGTCTAAAAACTGGGGATTATCAATAGTAAGAATATCGTCGATATACCTGCTGTTATTGTTGAAAATTGAAATGAGTTGATCACTGTTTTGTATGGTTCCATCCTATAGTTTTTTCATAAAGTCCCGTTCGTAACAGAACTGGAAAAGATCTGCAATGAGAGGTGCACCGTTTGTACCCATGGGAATTCCAATGACCTGTTGATAGACGATGTTGCCGAAACGAACAAAAATGTTGTCTAGCAAAAGATTCAGTGCCTTAATTATGTCATCGCATGTCCAGGAACAATGATTTTTGTAAGTGATGTTAGAGAAGAATCCTTGCTTTTAATTACAACAAATGAATTGTAGACCAGAAAATTTGAAAAACCATTTAATAAGTTGTCCAAATTTCGATTTAATCAATTTATGTGGAAGAGTTGTATAAAGTGTAGAAAAACCATAACTTCAAATAGACGAAACCGGTCTTTGTATTGATTTTAGTTTATTTAAAACTTCAATGGAATTTTTTACACTCTAAAAGTAATTTACACCAGAGTTTTGATAAGTTTTTTTCACAGAATTTGATAACTAACTCTTTAAATTGCTGAAATCTAAACCAGAAAACACGCATAAAGCCATGGAAATCATGCCAAAAATTTGATATTTTGAGGAACTTGTATTTTCTGTTTATAAAACAATGGCAGTATCAAAGTCCAGAGACAAGGCAGAATCAAGAACACCAGAAGACGCAAGACCAAACACACCACACATCCACAAAACAAATAAACACCACGAAAATACAACACAAAAATCTAAAGCACTAACAGTGTGAACTCTCAAAAAACATAGTAATATCGGGTGCTCTTGAAGGGTAAGAATGTCTTACTCTGTATACAATTGTGACACTGTCAGTGAGTCAATCTAGGGTATAATCAGCATCTGTTATTTCAATCCAGGAGTACGTGAATCTAGCTGAAATATATACATTTTGTATTTTATTTTGATTAGAGCTTGGGTGAAATGGATGATGGAACGCTTTGTTATCATAGAAAACATACAACTTGAAATATTTAGAAAAACGTGTTTTCTGGTTTAGATTTCAGCAATTTGTATCAACAAGATTATAAGAAGCAATCCCAACACAATTTAAAAGGGGGCTCATTTAGCTTGAAATCAGATATGACAGATAGTAGATAGACTTTTGTGTTTCGCTCTGCTAATACAGTTGTAACTTGTTATTATTTCTTTCCGGCTTCATTCTCACAGATGCTTGGACAAAATTCATTCATTTTTGTTATATTTTATTTCTAGTGGCTGTGATTTGTAGTTGCCGAGAAAAGTGTAACCATTTTTTTTTAACTATTGATAGTATTTGTTGAAAATATTCCGAGTCGGTAAACAGGAAGTAGATGTGATTTGTAGTTGGTGAGAAATGTGTTATAAAAATTTTTCCCACTGACAGTACTTTGTTGAAATACATCGGGAAACGAATACCGCAGCAAGAACGAGGAAAGGGGAAATTCTAAAATCATTAATCCACAATCACGGCAATTCACAGCAACACGAATTGAGACAGTATGACAAAAACAAAACAAATAAACAAAAATGAACAAGAACACTACAAAACTAAAGCACTAGCAGTGTGAACCCCTATAAGAACGGAGGTATCATCAGGTGCTCCGGAAGGGTAAGCATGATCTGCTCCACGCGTGGCACCCGTCACACTGCCAGTGGAAAGTCCGGTTTTGTCACAGTTGGTGCTAGTCAGTCCGGTAACAAACTCTGGATCTACCCAAAGATATCTGTTCTTATTTGTGAAACAGAAACATTGTAATGGTCTGTCAAATCGTGGTGACGACCGTAAAACTTCTGTAATGACAATTGCAACAGTGACTGAACATACCCTTGATGTATAAGTTCTTGAGACAGTAATTTCGCTCTGTTGAAAAAATGGCTGCACAAACTACAGGCACGGCAATAGCGAATGAGTTGTGAAATATACACGCCATATGCCGGAGAAGTGGGAATATTACTGCTCAAAAATGGAAAGTTCTCTATTGGAAAGTCGAAATAATCACGCTTGTCGTAAAGTTTTGTTTTCAGACGTCCAGAGTTGTCAATGTTGAAAATATTCCAAGTTGGTAAACAGGAAGTGGATGTCCAACAGATCTGATTTCAATAAGCGCAATATGGAACCTCATGATGAAGTCACATGCAAAATTTCAAGTGGCTGTGATTTGTAGTTGCTGAGAAAAGTGTTACAAAAATTTTTATATTGACAGTATATGTGGAAAGTATTCCAAGTCGGTAAACAGGAAGTGGATATCCAACAGATCTGATTTCGATAAGCACAATACGAACCTCATGATGAAGTCACATACAAAATTTCAAGTGGCTGTGATTTGTAGTTGCTGAGAAAAGTATTACGAAACAGTGGGACGGACAACAACAACGACGACGCAAGACGCCTAAAGTAATCCATATATGTCGACCCACACTACCTGTGCAGGTGACACAAAAATTCAGTTAGTTGAGTGGAAGCAATTTGTGAATTATATTTTTTTTAAAAAGGCTTCACTTTCCACAATACTTAAAACAATCTCAATTTTATCCGATTTCAATTTGTAGGCAGATTTTCATACTGCAAATAAGATGCAATGGAAAACAAATTCAAATGTCTGACATTGCCAAGATGATCCCCAACCTACGTCAAAATTTTATCATTGTCCGATGTCAATGAAACTTGATTTCTAGGTAGAACAAGATTGGGCCATGGAATTGGCTGCCAGTGGCGACATCAGTTATTGCTTGGAATTGCAAATCTAGTTTTGATATTGTTCTTCGTATAATAATTTTTGTCCGCCTATTTTCAAAGATGCCTTTAGAGAATTCATTCATATTTGGCAAACAGTTGAACCACTGTAAGATGTATATGCACTTGCTAAAATTTTGAAACTGGTGGCCATTTCAAAGATGGCCACAATTTTATGTTAAAATATTTAGGATTGAATATAACAGGAACCACTTTGCAGAATTTGTTCATGTCTTGTATATTGTTAAATAAGAAGAGAGGAAGGATTATATGCTAAAAAATAAATGACCGCAATTTTTATGGTAGTCTTCACTGAGTGTTCAATAATTGAGGATTCAATACACAAGGAACTGCTTTGTAGAATAAGTTCAAATTTTGAATAAATGTTTAGTAAGATGAGAGAAAAGAATTTTTGCGGAAAAATATTCGAAAATGGCAGCAATGTCCAAAGATTACCACCAAATACGAAAAATTTATCTTAGTCGGATTTAAAAAAAACCAGATTTTAGGTAGATTTTGACTCTGAAAATAAGTCGTAATCATTGAATTTGTTGTCTCGGTTGACATCAGCTATTGCTGCAATGAATATCTAGTATTGGTATTGTTCTTTGTTCTAATTTTTCCCCGCCTTATTTCTAAAAGATACCTTTACAGAATTCATTCATACTTGGCACAAAGTAAAAGCACTATTAGAAGATATGAAGGCACTTGCTAAAATTTTCAAAATGGTCGCCATTTTACGTTGAAATATTACGGATTCAATATATCTGGAACGGCCTTGCAGAATCTGTTCACATTTTGTATAAATGTTAAAAAAAACAAGAAGAATTATGAAAATAATCCAAATGATCACAATTTGCAAGACTGTCGTCATTTAATGTTAAAATTTCAGAACTTAATATAAAAAGAATTGTTTTAACGTATTTGTTTATATTTTATATAAATGTTTGATAACATGAGACGAAGGATTTTATGCAAAAAAACATAAATGGTTGCCTTATCGCTGTCATTTAGGGTTCAATATTAAGGAAATAATATATAAGGAACCACAGTGAAAAATTTGTTAATATATTGCATAAATGTTAAATAAGAGGAGACAAAGGAATTTATATAAAGAAAAATTCCAAATGACTGCAATGTCCAAGATGGTCACTAAAAAACGAAAAAAAAAAATCAACGTCAGATTCCAACGATAATGGATTTCTAGGTGTCGTTGAATTTGCTGTCTGGGGCGACATTAGCTATTGCTTGCAATTGCAAATTTAGTTTTGAATTGCAATATTCTTGTCTGGTTTCTATTCCGNCCCCCCCACCATGGGATTTAAAAGTCTATAAAACAAATTATCATCTTTCTTACCTTTATTACGATTTATATTTACACGTGAAAGTCGAAGGACAGCTTGTCTCCACAGATAGACTTACAACTAGGTGAAATAAATCGGATAATTTTAATCTATTACATATGGTATTAGTTCCTATTATTTTCATTGGCTAATACGGTCACGTGATTTTAAGAATATTCAGTATATTTCAGCGTTGTTTCTAATTTTAGGTTATATTGACGCCATGTTTCTATTTTTAGGTATATCTATATTGTTGTTATGTTTCTATTTTTAGTTTTATTGACGATACATGTCTGGTTGGACTTTCAGACTAAAGTTTTTCACTAAGAAAGGTCTTATGAAATATTTAAATAAATATTGGAAAACTTGAGGAGTTACCGCCGGGGAAATCAAAGGGGGTATTAAAATGTTTCTACAGAGCAACCACTGAAATTAATGAAAAAATAATCGTTGTCACATGTTTTTATTACAGCCTTCACGTAAACACGCTAATAAAAAAGTTTACTTGCTTTTTTATTTAAAAATATATAAGAAATGTCGGCATTTATTTATCCTATGAGCACTCATGTAACCCATTCTAGATGATGGCAGATCCACACCCGCCTTCAAATAAAGGTTCTACTTCTAATTAAATTCCCATGTATTGAAAAATTATTCTGCACCAAAATGTAATTAGAAACCATAAAACTACATATGTAATATAAAAATGATGGACTTTTTACTCTGTCAATATGTTAAATATGGACCTGTTAGGAATATATTGACCTCGGACTTCGTCCTCGGTCAATATGAACCTAACAGGTCCATATTTAACATATCGACTTCGTAAAAAGTCCATAATTGATAAATATTTCGGTATGTGAAAGATTCCTGTCGAGTAGTAAGTTGCTAGTTAAACAAAAAATATATATCACCATATGATAAAAGATATCAATTGCATTTTATTTTGTTTAACTTATAACGCTCGACTGCCTTATACTTCCGTATTTGTGAAAAAAAGAAATAATCAGTCACCATTGAAAAAGAATGAAGGTACCATTGACTAAAAGTAAGTACAAATTGTATTTGAATGTATTACATTTACAATTTTTATACCTACACTTTCAGACACAAGATTTACATCTGACTATTTAGTTACACATGACGAGTCAACGACTTTGTTCAAGTGAGAACATTAATTTGATTCTTTGATAACGTCAGGTCCGAGTTTTTGGTTTTACCGCAAATTTAAATCATTTCTTCAATCTGTTCACAAAAAATGAATTTATTAGGTTATACTTCTGTCTAGTTTAAAGCATGGAAGACAAATGCGATGTTAATAAATGAACGTTTGTGGATTATTGAAACTCCTCTTTAATGAATATTATATGAAAGTTTACATACAACGGACACAAATGCTTTCTTGCTTTAGTCCCTGACCTCATTTGCACGGCCTAGTGAACATGTTTTGATTTTTCAGTATCTATCAGTGGTTGTCACTGATAATTGGCATTTTGGTTTTGGGTGATACAGGACAGTCAGCTATATTGCTCTTGTCAGTTACCCTAATTTCACAGTCTAGCGAACATATTTAGTTTCCTGATTTAGTCAGTTTTAGTTTTCACATCAATTTTGCAACCAAGTAGTTGAAGTTATTATTTTTAGGAGTACATTTTTATAATGCAAGAGAAAAAACATGGAATCATTGCAACTCTGCTTAAGTTTTAAATAATACAGATACAGTTTAAAATGATCACTTTGCAAGAAAAATTACTTCGAAATTTAGTTTTATGTTTATTAAATAATTTTATTCTTCTGTTGTTTTGTACCAGTATTTCTTTTCATTTCTATCGTGTGTGTGTCATGAAGTGTCTGTCATTCAATTCAATAGACTGGTTTCTAATGCCCGTATCCATAAAGGTAGTTTAAGCTTAAACCAGGTTTAATTAAACTAAGTTTAATTTTAAACTTGGGTATAATTTTTTTGGTAATCACGAAACAAAATTAAACTTACTTTTAGTAAACCTAGTTTAAATCGGGTTAAAAAATAAACTCGGCTTAAAAGATACGAAAACACAATGTTTCTGGCTCTGAATACCATATTGACGCCATGATAGACTACGCCAAAGTAGTCATTCATCGGAGTTACTTTCGTTCCCTAATACTAAAGATTGGTAAAAATACAGTCGAATAATAAATACCACCTAATTAAGTCTACACCAATTGAAAAAGTTCATTTAAATTGATATGACTAAGAGCCAGTTATTACCCCTGCCCCTTTTACCCCTTTCATGAAAATGAAACATTTTTAACCTTGGCTTAAGAAAAATTTAAACCATTTTTAAGTTTAAACCAGCTTTATGAATACGGGCCACAGAGTCAATGTGCTATATGTAAGTGTAATGTCTGAAGCTTTTGTTACATATGACTAACTTGTTTAATTCTCTATTTAGTTATTGTATTATGTCTTTTTCCACAGTTGATAAAAAATCTCTTTTTCTATTTGTTTTGAAATATCTTTTGCTGACTGCTGCCATTGAATCTAATCCAGGACCCCAGATAAATAATTTAAAAAATTACGAATAGTTCATAATCATGTTTGTAGTATACTTCCTAAACTAGATCTCATCAATCATGAACTTAAAACTATGATGTTATTTGTATTACTGAATCATATCTTGATAATTGAATTGAAAAATGATAGGTTAAAACTAGAAGGAGTCCATGTCCCAGCACGACTTGACAGATAAAGAGATGGCGGCGGGGTTATGATGTTTATCAAAAATAATTTGTATTTTAAAATTAGAAATGAGTTGAATAATACTGGTGTTGATTTGTTGTGGATTGAAGTTCAAAATGGTAATAATGACATCTTTTAGTTAGTGTTTTATATAGACCACCAAATTCAAACTCGCAATTTGGGGATTTATTTGTGGAATTTTTAGACAAAGTTCTTGATTGTAATTTTCCTGTTTTTATTGCAGATGACTATAATTGTGACATGTTATATACTTCTAGTAGTATTTTTAAAAGAATTTTATGCCAACTAAACTTAAAAAATGTAATTTGGGAATCCACAAATTTTACTTCACAAGTCGGTACATGTATTGACTTGTTCATCACAAAAATTTTGTCGATTCAAGAGTTTTACCACCAATTTGTAGTTCGCATTCACCAGTATCTATTGAAATAAATTTTAAGACTTTAAAACATTTAGCATTTAAATGTCAAATAAGGAATTTTAACTCTGCTGATTTTGAGGCCTTTAATAATGAACTTGTAAATATAGATTGAGATAATATGGTCTTTAATACTAGTAATGTGAATGAAGTTTATTCAAATTTCATTAAAGTATTTGATGAATGCTGTAATAGATTTATATCTACTAAAATTATTACTGTTCGTCCGAATGACAAACATTTTATGAATAATACCATTTGTGATAAAATTAGACACAGAAACAGGCTACATTACAAAGCTAAACATTCTAATAACCTTTTGAAACTCACATTAGGGAAATTTTAGGGAAGCAAGAAATGACGCAATAGATTTGGTAAGAAAAGCTAAAGATAATTATAAGAAGAAACTAACGTCACAATTATTAAGTAAAAATATTCCTCCTGGTAAGTGGTGGAGTGGTGGCGTATTGTAAAATCTGCCTCTCAGTTTACAAAAGATTGAAAAAGATGTTCCACCCTATAGACAAAGCTGAAATTTTGAATTCTCATTTTGCAGGTATATCTGCCATAGAAGATGAACCTCAAATTCCAAATTTGTTGGACATCCTCAAGATCATTTAAATGCATTTGAAATTTTTAGGGGTGGGGTGTATTAGATCTATTACAATTCTAGATATTACTAAACCTGCTGGTCTAGATGGTATCTTTACTTTATATCCAGCACATTCAGAGAAACGATCAAATATAAACAAAGCACTTTCAAGAGATTTTTGATCATCATCTAGTGTTAAAGACGAGTCATCTGCATATTGATTTAAGAGGTATTCGGAGTCATTTATTTTTATTCCACCAATATTTGAATCATTCTTCAGTGATGAACTAAGAAGCTCAAGAACGAGAATAAATAAATAAGGAGATAATGGATCTCCCTCTCTAAAAAGAAGGAGATGGACAGATGACCATTTTTACCAACTGCACTTGTGATATCACAGTACAAGCATTTGACCCATTTACACAATGCTTACCCGAAACCGTAAAAATTTAAAGTTTATTAATAAAACACCACTCAACCATATCAAAAGCCTTTTTCAAAATCTATCAAAAGGAAAAGAAAGTTAGTGATTTAAAATATATTATTAAAACACAGACGTAGACATAATATGTTGTGTCATGTAAATATGATAAAACTCTACAAAGATAGAAATAGCACAAATCTTGTACATTCTGTAAATTTAGTTAGTGTTGACCCTGACAATTCTGAAAATGACTTTTGTGGAAAGATTGACTCGCCATCTATCAGACCGAAGCTGGAAAATTCACAGATTCTTCAAGATTTGGATTCGAAACTTCGACATTTACCAACGATTTAAAGGGAACAGTCAAAACAGTTACTCAGTGATTTTGAACATTTCCTTCCTGCCATTTCGTCACGAACTGATACATTATTTCATGATGTTGATGTTGGTGATTCAGTACCGATAAAACAGCATCAGTATCGACTGAATCCGATTAAACAAAAGTACCTGCATGATGAAATTCAGTATTTATTTTAAAAAATGACTTTATTGAACCAAGCAAAAGTAAATGGAGCTCGCCTCGTACTCTAGTGCCAACACCTGATGGAACTTATCGTATGTGTACGGACTATAGAAAATTTAAAAGTTGTTACAAAAACTGACTCATTACCCTTCCGGAGCACCTGATGATACCTCAGTTTTTATAGGGGTTCACACTGCTAGTGCTTTATATAGTTATGTGACGTTCTCGTTCTTTTTTGTTTTTGTTTATTTGTTTTGTCTTTGTCATACTGTCTCCATTCGTGTTGCTGTGAATTGCCGTGATTTTGGATTATGATTTTAGAATTTCCCCTTTGCTCGTTCTTGCTTCGGTATTCGTTTGCCGATGTATTCCAATTCCGCGCATTAATGACTGTATTGATAAAATTTAAAATGCTAAATACTTTACGAAAATAGACTTGTTGAAAGGATTTTATCAAGTTCCTCTGACAGAGCGTGCAAAAGAACTTTCCGCTTTTGTTACACCCGATGAACTTTTCCAAATTGATGGCATTTGGCATAAAAAATTCGCCGGCAACTTTCCAACGTCTCAACAACAATGTAATTTCTCGAATTGACGGTTGTGACTCTATCATCGATACATTCTTATATATAGTGACACTTTCAGATACTTCGAACTTATTTCGAACGTTTAAGCAGATTTATGTTAACAGTCAACCTATCCAAGAGTGAATTTGGATGTGCATATGTAAATTATTTAGAACATGTTGTAGGTCAGGGTGAGGAAAACCTATTGATGCTAAAATTAGTGCTATTTCTAGTTTTCTTATCTCACCCATGGTTTTTTGTTTGGTCCGTGTTGTTCATCTGTGTGTGTGTGTGTGTGTGTGTGTGTGTGTGTGTGTGTGTGTGTGTGTGTGTGTGTCTTCATTTTTCTTTTCTGTGCCGTACCCATGTTGTGACTCTGTCTTTTTCTTTTTTGTATCTGATGTTGTCATTGTCCTTGGATTGTTCGTTCTGGATTGACGGTTCGGTTCTCACTTACTTTACTTTCCTAAACCTGAGAATAAGAAACAATTGATGCGTTTCCTGGGAAAGGCTGGATAATATAGAAAATTTTCTCCTCAATTAGTGAGCCTTTGACTAAATCATTGAGAAAAAATATAAAGTTCGTTTGGTCTACAAGTTGTGATGAAGCATTTGAAGAACTAATAGCCATCCTAGACAGTACGCCAGTTTTAGCGACACCAACTTTTGATTGTCAGTTTAAGTTAGCAGTAGATGCCAGTGATGTTGCTGCTGGTGGTTATTATTACAAGAAGGTAGAGATGGAATAGACCATCTTATTTGTCATTTTTCGAGAAAATTTAATAACACCAGAGAAATTACTCCACCATTTAAAAAGAATGTTTGTCTCTGATTTTGGCTTTCCAACATTTTGAAATTTATGTTGCAGCTTCATTTCAGCCTATCATTGTATATACTGATCATAACCCACTTTATTCATAAAATTAAGAAATAATTCTTAATAGCAGAATTTAACATTGTAAAAAATCGATCCCAAAAGAATGGCTTGAAAAAGTTCAGATAGAGACATCCTACAAAAGTACTGTGAATATACAAAAAGATAAAATTATTTGGAAAAACCGTTATATTGAGACTTCACAACTGTTTAAAAAATGGTATATAATGCATTAATCGATAAAAAATTAGAACGTTCTGTTGGTATACAGAAATGGTATAAAGTTTTAGAAATAAGTTTAGATGTTAATTTGAATTCACTTTATGAATTTTTTTTTCGTGTATATAACAGAAAACAAACTTAAAATTTGAGGTGGAAGTTATTACAATTTATTATTCCAACTAAAAAACTTTTGAAACAGTGGAAAATGTCTAATAACAATATATGTAATTTTTGTAGTTGTGAAGAAGACTATCAACATATTTTTTTTTACTTGTCCTTTCCTGACAAAATTTTGGCAACAAATAAAAGAATTGATGAGAAGAAGTAAACTGGAATTTGAGATGAATCTTAAACATTTAGTGTTTGGCTATAAAATATTTGACCCAAATTATTACTGTTTAAACTATTCTATAACAATTATTGGTTTTTCTATATATAAGTCATACTTTCTGAACAGAAAACAAAGAATAAAGATGTATACCAAATTTTTACTAGGAATATCGCAGGATATTTGATTACAAATTACATCAAATAAACAATTCTTTGCTCGTCACAATAAAGAAAAAAATAGGTGAAATATAATTAGTATGTTCGTATTGTTGTTATATATAATTTAATTGTCAAATAATTTTACAACTGATAGCTTCCCTGGGCTATCAGTGGAGTGTAACAGGGTACATCAAGAGAGGCTTGGACTCTTGATAAGTTTGTAACAAGCACTATTATGAAATAAATTATGTTATCTTGTTGTTAAAAAAAAATTAAGAAATAATTCATGGACGCCGGTGGATTGTTGGAGATTTACATAGGGGTGGCCATTATTTTCGTTAATATTTTACCCAGAGCGTAGCGCAGCGGAGCGAGGGGTAAAATAAACGAATATAATGGACATCCGTATGTAAATCGACTACAAACCACCGGCGAACATGAGCTATTTCGACTCTAATATGACATTTAATGATCGAAGCGTACCTATGGTGTACAAGACAGTAACAACCATTACGCGAGTTTAACTGACGTTTTTGTGCAAACAACATATTATGACGTCGTCTATTTCAGCGTTAAGACTATTGTGACGTCGCTCGTAATGTTATTGGAGATTTTCATATGGCTAGTCGTCATGGTTTCCATTGTTCCCATATTAGAATGAAAGATAAAACTCAAAGACTTTTGAGGTGAAGTTTGACTTAACAAGGTTTTAATCTAGATATAAGGCATATTAAAGGAAAAAACGCTGTCATTGCAGATGCATTGTCAAGAGTTTAATTTTTTCATGATACCTCATTGTAAATACATTTGTTTGCGATTAAATGTTTTCATAGCTTTCAAACATTTCTTTTGGGGGAGGTGTTTTAGGTAATTAAATAATGTAAATGTTGTAAAAATGGATTGTATTCATTGTTTTTATTTTTTAAGGCTTTAATATTATGTAATTTGTTTGACTTAGTTATGTAACTTGTTAACAATAATCAATAGTCAAGGTTATTATACCTTAGAACATGTAGAAATATCTAGAATTTAAATTTAGATCTTTAACACGTGGAACTTTGTACATATTTCCCTTATATTAGTCATGTGATTGTCAGTTATTGAGAGTTTTCTGGAAGTATCTTGTTAATGAATATTATAGTAAGATTGTATGTATAAATATAAAGTAGCAATAAAGGGTAAAGTCAGTCAGTTTAACAAGTTTATACAGGATTAATAAGTTTATACAGGATTATTACGTACATTTTTTGAATTGGAAATCGACATCAGTTATTGTGTATCTATTATCAACTATTTGGTTTGTATTACAAGGAATATTCATCTTAACATTTATTGGAGGACTTCAGAGAAGTATTAATTTTGATATTTACTTGGACTTCATTATTGTCAGATAAGCTACTATATATTTAATTTGTAAATATTATTTTTGGTCTTATTAAAAAGTTAATTTGAGCCAAAGTTGTTATATTTTGATGTCTTCAATTTACAATAAATTATTGGTTATTTCTACCTGATAACAACATCAATAATACCTCTCGTAAAATAAATTTTAATGTGATTAATCGTATTTGTATAACAGTTCGTCTAAAACATTAGATGGAATGTATCCTGTTTTGAATCAACTTTTGTATTGCTCTTAAGATGTTCCTATCTATGTGCACCGTGCAGACATTTTCTTTCTTTGGTGAACTTTTGTCAAATTAACTTCGATTCTCACTTGACCTTGATGAAGGTAAAGCAAACCATTACAATCAAGAGTCTTCTTAAGCGTTCTTGTCCGTACTTTTTAGAATTTTGGTTGTGAAAATAGTTGCTGCAAGATTTTAACTTGACGATCTTAGTGCATTAATCTAATTTGGAAAGTGTCTTTTGAAGAACAAAGTTTCAATAAAGCGATAGAAATACAACATGGCCGCGAGTACATTATCTGCTGAGGAGACGAACCATCTCAGGGCAGTATATATCTGCTACAGATTAGCCCCAGAGGCAGTAAAAGCTTACTTCGATTTAAAACACCCCCTGCACAACTTGTTCGAGATCTTACTACAGAAAAGTCCAAATTACAGAACATGAAAGGAAAAATACTGAAGCAATACCAATGGCAACAGCTGTATCCACCAACAGGTAATGAGATGTTCATTTTTATATTGACAAACGCACAGAAACAATATCATTCGGACCAATTGTATCCATCAGCGACTAATCTAGAATTAAGTTTTGTGCTGGCAAAATGTGGTTACAATGCTAGTTGGACGAGTTGTGGAACATATCATGGATATCGTAAAATATCATCCCGCGAGTCAGAATATGAAGTACAGGGCCAGTGAGCGCAGCGAACGAGCCCCAAGCTTCATATTCTGGCGAGTGGGATGATATTTTACTATATTCCAGCTTTCAAAATTCAGATAACTTGTTTATCGTCTTTTATTTTTTCTTTCTATACAATAGTTTATTAGGTTTTGTGTGAAATTCTCCCAATGTTGCACGAGAAATGAGGTTCGTTCCCCTTTTTAACAAAATGAGAACTATTTTGTAGTTATTTTATGAACGCACAATATTTTTTGTCGGCTAATGTTATTAAATTCAGAATTTTTTTTTATCAAATTGAAATAATTCTGTTTTTTCATTGCAGATCTTCTCCATTGTTTACATTTATCTTGCAGTTCCTAGGCACGTTTATGACATCACAATATAAACAAAATGGTGGCTCTGCTGAAGTTATCAGCGACCTAGTTTTCGTAGTTTTTCGAACGTCTCGTTTGTATTTTTGTGTATTGGTGACGTTAATCTGTTTACAAAATTGAAAACAGAAAATGTAGATAGATAATAATTTAATTTAATTTAATGCTTTATTTATTTAACGAGGATTACAAACAGCCCGAGGGCTACAAAGTTGATCTCCTCAACATAAACAGACAAGACAATATATTACAAGACAAATATACAATACAACTCTCATTCTCAT
This sequence comes from Modiolus philippinarum, assembly GCA_002080025.1. Lineage (NCBI taxonomy): Eukaryota > Metazoa > Mollusca > Bivalvia > Mytilida > Modiolidae > Modiolus > Modiolus philippinarum. Next base: position 34,288 of record MJUU01007027.1, read on the forward strand.
ACTCTTACACATAGAACAAACACATGTTATCGAAAATCAAAACGATACAAATAAATTATATAAAACGTTTACTGTTTTCAATAAATTCAAACACATATTGAAATAACATTTTGTTGTCATCCTTTTAGAAATCATCATTTCTAAATATAAAGATTTTGTCCCATGTGCATTTACTCCATATCCTTTTATTCACCATTTACGACTGGAGTTTGTCTCTCCTGCAGTGTGGAGTCCGTAAAACGATTCCCCGTGCGAGAGATGTATGCTCTCTATATTTTTCAGTTATGGTGTACTTGTGCGTGAGAGAATTTCTCATATGGATATACTATTGATACTTTCAAATTTTGGCAATTATTTTTGTAATTTTCGAAATGTAATCCAGACCACCTGTTTTAAGTGCCCACATCTCACTATTTTATAAGGCCAAGTTTTCTTACATTCGACTTGATGAGTGCCCTGTGTTTGTCTATATGTTGTAGTTGTCAACTAGCTTAAGACACTAGTGCTTTTGTCGGGCAAAGGATGACAGTGATTGTAAGAGCACTTTGCCAGTTTAATTGATGTTTGTTGACAATCCCGCACCCATGACCAAGAAAGACATGGATGTAGCGTTGCTCGACAATTGGCAAAGAATTCCGCTTAAACCGGTGCTAGGGGCCGTCTTGAACTTACTATGAGGTATGAGCAAAGCTCATTGTTGAAGGCCTCGTGGTGACTTCAACATGAAGAACAACAATAAAAGCGTTGTTGCTTTGCTTGTTTTTTACCATGTATTTGTAGAGACTTTGTCTCATGTGCATTTACTCCATATCCTTTTAT